>LR738563.1:14267478-14302478 GCA_902685375.1 Neostethus bicornis
TCTTGAAATTCCAGAAAAAAAACAACTTTTTTTGGCTTTTTTTCTAAAATCACAACTTTAAAATGATTTTAAAAGAAGTTTTAAGGACCGACAGAAAGACGGACGGACCGTCGGACCGATGGACGGACCCACGGACCCACGGACCGCTCCGACACACTCACCACAATCAATGAATCCGTTTTTCTCCCAAAAAAAACCTTCCAAAGTCTTTCAATCCATCTGAGTTTTACTCGCTTTTTTTTTCTCGCTTTTTCTTCCTTTTAAAAAATGTTCTTTTTTTCTTCGTAAAAAGAATGAAAAAATATTCCTGCGGAGAAAAGTTTTAAGAAGCGGCAGCGAAACTTTTCCTTTTTTTTTTTCAGCTGTAAAGTGAAGTGTGGGATGCTGCTGATGCTCCGCGGACCCCTCTCTCTCCCTCCCTCCCTCCCGCTCTCTCTCTCTCTCTCTCTCTCTCTCCTGTTACCTCCTCCCCCCTCCTCTCGCTCCACTTTCACTCCCTCTTCTTCAGTCTCTAATGTTTACATTTTAAAACTACCGATTGGGATCTTTCATGTACGGTCCTGAACCGAACCGAACGTCTCACATTAAAAGCGTTGGTATAAAAACTCGTGTTTTTAGGTCTTTTTTTTTTTTTTTTTTTTTTTTTTTACTGATTTTAGCTCAATTTTTTTTTTTTTTTTTTTTTTTTTTATTTGAATTTTTTTTTAAGTGAATGAAAGAAAAATAAGTTTGATTTTAAAAGTTTGGAATATTTTAGATGAATTTAAATTAAATTTTGATCAATTTTTTAAAAAAAATTTAGAATAAAAAGACTTAAATTTGATGCAAAAAGTGAGAAAAATATCATTAAATTCTTTTAATAAATAAAAAAAAATGGACTTTTTTTTATTTTTAAACCCATTGATTTCTTGCAGTGACCTCACAGCAAGAGGGTCGTGGGTTCAATTCCTGGGTGGGGACGAGGCTTGGAACACTGTCCTTTCTGTGTGGAGTTTGCATGTTCTCCCCGTGTTTGCGTGGGTTTCCTCCGGGTACTCTGGTTTCGTCCCACCCTCCAAAAACATCCATGTTAGGTTGATTGGCCGGTGCCAAACTGCCCCTCGGAATGAGTGTGTGTGTGTGTGTGTGGCCCCGCGACAGACTGGCGACCTGTTCGGGGTGTATCCTTCTTACCTGAAGTCAAGAGCGGCTCCGACACACCCTCCACCGCGACCCCATTGGGTATGAACGTTCGGAGGATGACTGACTGCCCTCGCCCTGGCTCTTTTCGACCAGTTTGTTTTGTTCTCGTTCTCACGTCACTGATTGGCTGGTTGAACGTTCACTGTCTCATGGCGTAGACTCTACATGAAGTGAAAGAGGTACCAGTTATACGCCCAGCGCCAGGCGGAAGGGGTTGCTGTTGATGCCTAGAGGAGTGCTATGGGTCCATAGGAAGTTACCACCTATCTCAACCCGGGCAGCCTGGTAGCCTAACCCTACCCGGGCAGCGTGGTAGCCTAACCCTAACCCTACCCGGGCAGCCTGGTAGCCTAACCCTACCCGGGCAGCGTGGTAGCCTAACCCTACCCGGGCAGCCTGGTAGCCTAACCCTACCCGGGCAGCCTGGTAGCCTAACCCTACCCGGGCAGCCTGGTAGCCTAACCCTACCCGGGCAGCGTGGTAGCCTAACCCTAACCCTACCCGGGCAGTGTGGTAGCCTAACCCCAACCCTACCCGGCAGCCTGGTAGCCTAACCATAACTCTACCCGGGCAGTCTGGGAGCCTGACCCTAAACCCTTCCCGGGCAGCCTGGTAGCCTAACCCTACCCGGCAGCCTGGTAGCCTAACCATAACTCTACCCGGGCAGTCTGGGAGCCTGACCCTAAACCCTTCCCGGGCAGCCTGGGAGTCTAACCCTAACCCTACCTGGGCAGCCTGGTAGCCTAACCCTAACCCTACCCGGCAGCCTGGTAGCCTAACCCTAACCCTACCCGGCAGCCTGGGAGTCTAACCCTAACCCTACCCGGCAGCCTGGTAGCCTAACCCTAACCCTACCCGGCAGCCTGGTAGCCTAACCCTACCCGGGCAGTGTGGTAGCCTAACCCTAACCCTACCCGGGCAGTGTGGTAGCCTAGCCCTAACCCTACCCGGGCAGCCTGGTAGCCTAGCCCTAACCCTACCCGGCCAGTGTGGTAGCCTAACCCTAACCCTACCCGGGCAGCCTGGTAGCCTAGCCCTAACCCTACCCGGCAGCCTGGTAGCCTAGCCCTAACCCTACACGGGCAGCCTGGTAGCCTAGCCCTAACCCTACACGGGCAGCCTGGTAGCCTAGCCCTAACCCTACCCGGGCAGCCTGGTAGCCTAACCCTAACCCTACCCGGGCAGCCTGGTAGCCTAACCCTACACGGGCAGCCTGGTAGCCTAGCCCTAACCCTACACGGGCAGCCTGGTAGCCTAACCCTAACCCTACCCGGGCATTCTGGGAGCCTGACCCTAACCCTACCCGGCAGCCTGGGAGCCTAACCCTAACCCTACCTGGGCAGCCTGGTAGCCTAACCCTACCCGGGCAGCCTGGTAGCCTAACCCTAACTACACCCGGGCAGCCTGGTAGCCTAGCCCTAACTACACCCGGGCAGCCTGGTAGCCTATCCCTAACCCTACACGGGCAGCCTGGTAGCCTAACCCTAACCCTACCCGGGCATTCTGGGAGCCTGACCCTAACCCTACCCGGCAGCCTGGGAGCCTAACCCTAACCCTACCCGGCAGCCTGGTAGCCTAACCCTAACCCTACCCGGGGTCCTGGATAAGACGTGTTACAACACCACCGATTCTGGATCGGGCAGGGATGGCAGTCATCCTCGGCATGGTCTGCAGCCTTGACGACCAACCCGATGTCCCCGATTTGCCCTTTATGGGCCCACTTGTTGTCCCTGGTACTCCCTTTACGAGAACCAGGGACAACCGGGTGGTTTAACTTCCACCTGGACCGCTTACTGCGGGATCCTTCTTGCCCGGTGGGATCCGTTTAGGACACCCCGTGTCTCTTCTCAGTGGGAGCCCTTGCCCATGGTGGTGTGCAGGTCGGCCACCCCGGAACGCTCTCCACTGTGTGTCCAGGCTGCTGCTCTGCTCACCTCTTACCCACCTTGCCTCTATCAGGGACACCATCTCCTCTTAGTCCCAGGTGAAGACATGGAGGTAAAACCATAGACACTCCACCTGCTCCATAAGGCTCCACCTCATCTTAACTTCCGGCTTCATCGGGTTCATGAAGCTTGTTAACACTAGTAGTATTACCAAAATTCTACAACTACTAGAACTCCCAAGGCCGTTAATTTGACGATTAACGTTACGGCGATGACGTCATACACAGAAGTGAGTCTGTTACTGACGAACGTCTTCCTCAAATCCAGTTTTGCTCAGCTTGATTTCACCTGAGCGACGCGGCAGAGGTTACTAGGCAACAGGAACAGCGCTTTGATCAGGCGCGGCAAAAAGTTGCAATGTATTTAATAGAGTCAAAATGACGGGTGTGGGAGTTAGAGGAAGAATTACTCAGAACTCGTTTTTATTTCAATTAAATTACAATAAATTACAAAAAAAAAAATCTAGAAAAAATCTAGAAACGTCAAAGATCACTGTGACGTCAGGAATTAGAGAACCGTCAAATTGACGGCATCACCATCGTCTCTTCAGACAGAAAAAAAATAACAAAAAAATGACAATGTTTGAGTTTTAAATAAATTTTTTAGAATCTTTTGGTTGATTAAAATTTGTTTTAGCATCATTTAAAACCTTTTTTTACTCCTGGTCCGCGCCGGGTGTCGATCTGTGACCCGAAAAAACAAAATATAAGGATATTAAATCAAGGTTAAAGTGAATGCGTTTTTATTTTTTAAATAAAAACAACTCAAAGTGTTTTTATGAGAAAATTAAAGGAGAGAAAAAAACAAAAATAATAATTTTTTCAAAAAAGGTCGATGCTTTTGATAAAGTTATTTTTTTAACTAAAAAATTCCCAAAAATATTGTCATAAAAAACTTTAAAAAGACATAATTTTTTCAATATTTTCGTAATAATTTTAGTTTTAATGTGTTTTTTTTTTTGTGGGACTATTTTTTTCTAATAATTTAAACGCTAAAAAAAAAAAAACCATAAAGAGAACTAGTGCTGCCCTCTTGCGGCCATATGAGGGAAGTGAACACGTTCTTTTTTTTTACGTCACACCAAAAAAAAAGGTCTTAAATATGAAAAATATTCTGTATAATTAATTAAAAGTTTAAAAGACAAAAAATTATATAAACAAATAAAATCTGAGCTGTGAATGATTTTATTAATTATTATTTAGAATCTCTTATTTTACGGTTTGGGGGAAAAAAACCTGGTGAAATGACGTCATCGGGTGGAAAAGATGAGAAAACTGATCGACCACAGGCTATAGATGAACGAGTGAGAGAGGCAGGGTGCACCTCGAACAGGTCACCAGTCTGTTGGACGGCCACACACACTTATTCCTTCAGCCAATCAATCTAACATGTACGTATGTTTTTGGAGGAAACCAGAAAAAAAACACACACACACACAGGGAGAACATACAAACTACACACAGATAGAACAGTGTTTCAAGCCTCACTCCCACTCTGGGAACCAAACCCCTGACCTTCTTGCTGTGGAGCCCCAGATTCTGTTGTTATTTAGTAAAACTTTGCAGGCCAAATTTAACTCTAATACAGACTGTATTTGGGCCTCGGGCCAGAGTTTGACACCTCGTCCGTGGTGTTAAATTTTTTTTATAAGTGTCAAACATGGACGTCCTTCAGGAACCTGGCTGCAGACTGTTTCTATTCCTGAGGAAACAGTGGACGAGGCGGGACCAACGAGCCAGGGTCCGCTCTCATACCACGTCTCTATGGAACCAACATTTCACCAGGATCGTTTCCTTCCCACTCCGTCCCTCGCGGAGCCGATGGGAAGTCCAGACGCTGTGCCCGCTGTGTTCCATCGGACTTCAGCCGTGTGGAGCCTGCCTAGAACAAACACAGCGATAAGAATCTCCACGGCCGGTTCTCACTACTGTCTCTAGAGACAGCGGAATCCACACCGGGATACTTACCTGTTTGTGCAGCGTCGGCTGTGGCTAAACAAGCCGATGCGGGAACTACAGCTCTTTCTATGAGTATGAGTCATGGGGGGAGCAGTGGCAGACTGATTTCTCTGCTGTTTCTCTGCTCCTAGATTATAAAAAATCTTTGCGTAAGGCTAGAAACCAGTACTATTCAACTTTAATAGCGGAGAATGAAAATAATCCTAGATTTCTTTTTAGCACTATAGCTAGGCTGACCAGCAGTCACAACACAATAGAGCCTTCTATCCCAGTTACTCTAAGCTGTGAAGATTTTCTTACATTTTTTAATGATAAAATCTCAAATATAAGGCATAAACTGAATGAACTTATTCCTACAATTAGTCCAGAGCAGGCTGAAGCTGCAGAAATGAAAGCTTCTCTAAAAACTTCTGTAACATTAGATTGTTTCACTGCTATAGACCAAACTGAGCTAACAGATGTTATTACATGCTCCAAAACATCAACCTGTCTTTTAGATCCAATTCCAACCAAGCTTTTCAAAGAAACGCTACCTGTAATTAACAAACCTATTTTAACTATAATAAATTCCTCCCTAGAAACAGGATATGTTCCACAGTTATTTAAGCATGCAGTTATTAAACCGCTTCTAAAAAAGACCAATTTAGATCCCAGCATTCTGGCCAACTATAGACCAATATCAAATTTACCTTTTATGTCTAAAATTCTAGAAAGAGTTGTAGTTAAGCAGCTGAACCGTCACCTGCAGGAAAATAGTCTTTTTGAAGAATTTCAATCAGGGTTTAGATCACACCACAGCACAGAAACTGCGCTAGTTAGAGTGACAAATGACCTTTTATTAGCCAAAGAAAAGGGACTGGTTTCAATCGTAGTTCTCTTGGACCTTAGTGCAGCCTTTGACACAATTGACCACAGCATTTTACTTCAAAGATTAGAATATGACTTAGGGATCAGAGGAGCAGCTCTTCAATGGTTTAAATCTTATTTATCTGATAGATACCAGTTTGTTCATGTAAATGATCAGTCCTCTACTTCTACCAAAGTTAGTTTTGGTGTGCCTCAGGGCTCAGTTCTTGGACCTATTCTGTTCATGCTCTACATGCTGCCTCTGGGAAACATAATCAGAAAACACAGTATTAATTTTCACTGTTACGCAGATGATACACAATTGTACTTATCAGTCAAACCTGACCAGAGTGACCATATAGAAAAACTTAATACCTGTATCAGGGACATAAAGACTTGGATGACAATCAATTATCTCCTTTTAAACTCAGATAAGACTGAAGTTATTGTAGTAGGTCCTAAAAATCTGAGAGATGTTTTTACTGACCAAGCAGTCTTCTTCGACGAAGTAACTGTGGCCTCTGACCTCACCGTTAGAAACCTAGGAGTTTTATTTGATCCAGATTTATCATTTAAAGCTCACATAGCTCAGACTTGTAAAACTGCATTCTTTCACCTTCGCAACATTTCTAGAATCCGAAATATCTTATGTAAAAGTGATGCTGAAAAACTCATCCATGCATTTGTTACATCGAGATTGGATTATTGTAACGCTTTGCTCGTAGCATGCCCTAAGTCTTCCCTAAAAAGTCTTCAGCTGGTTCAAAATGCAGCAGCACGACTATTAGCAGGAACTCATAGAAGAGATCATATTACTCCTGTGCTAGCATCTCTCCATTGGCTTCCTATTGAGTTTAGGATCAAGTTTAAAATCATCTTACTAACCTACAAGGCCCTAAACGGCATGGCTCCATCTTACATTAGTGAACTTATAGTACCTTATCAACCAAGCAGAACACTCCGCTCACAAAATGCAGGGCTGTTGGTGGTTCCTAGGATTTCAAAAAGTACAGTTGGAGGTAGAGCCTTTAGCTACCAAGCTCCAGTTTTATGGAATAAGCTCCCAGCTCAAGTGAGAGAGGCAGACAGTGTTCTTACATTTAAAGGGAGGCTTAAAGCATTCCTGTTTGAACAAGCTTATCAACAGGCCAGATAGAAACAGATTCAATTAGCTGATATAATTAATAGTTGGCTGCTAGATAGTAAAAGCTGGGGAAAGTATGGTACATTGGGGTTCTGTCCTCTAATTCTATCTACTATTCTCTGCCAGACTGTCTTGGCTCTTTCCCCCTACCCCCTACTCTAACCCTCTACCCTAAACCCCTGGCTTGCTATCTCATTCATTGTTCTAATTTGTCTGATTATTTAGAATTACACTGCTAGTTGGTACAATACAATTCACATGTTGTCCACCTCTCTCCCTCCTCTCTGGGAGAGAGCCCCATCCAGGACTCTGCGTTCCTGTCCTGGGCATGGCCACACCGAGGAGACCTCCGCGCTTCTTCATCCCCGCTCCATCAGGACGAAATCCATCTACTCATCTCTGCCGTGGGCATCGCTGGGCTGAGGAGTCTCCCGTGTCTCCTTCAGGATGAAGAACATCTACTCATCCCCGTACTGGACATCTCCGGGCTGAGGAGTCCCCCGTGTTTCCATCAGCATGAAGAACATCTACTCATCCCCGTACTTGACATCTCCGGGCTGAAGACCCCCCGTGTTTCCATCAGGATGAAGAACATTTATTGACTTCTTTAGATATTTAGCTGTAGATTAGAATAAGCTAATATTTAAACAATAATCTTTGACACATTGTTTGCTCGTCCCGGGGGAGGGATCTCTCTTTCACGTGGATCCCCATGAGGTTTCTTATTTTTTCCCCACTGATGGGTTTTTTAGGAGTTTTTCCTCACCGAGAAGGAGAGTCTAAGTGCATTAATGTGCTACTCTTGTTTAGTTAGCATTTGTTAGTTATTTTTCTTGTTGTGTATTTGTGTTAATACATTCCTCTTTTTCTTGTGAAGCCCATTGAGACGGACATTCTGTGATTTTGGGCTACAAATAAAATTGAATTGAATTGAATTGAATTGCTGTTCCCGGGTCCTTGTAGCCTCGCGCTGCCTCTCTTTTCTCCTCGGCCTGCTTGAAACCGATATTGACAGTTGCGTGACACCCGTAGAGCTCTGCTGACTCCAGATCTGCTGTTGTTGTTGTACGACTTCAGATCCTCTTGCGGGCGTCTTCGTACCGCAGGGCAGGTCGTCCGGTTAGCCGCGTTCCTGTGCCGAGCTACACGTCCAGACGTATGACTCTCATTACGTCTCGCTTGACATCAAACACACCCTCTGTCAAACACACACTCACATACATTGAAGTTTTCCGTGCGTAGGCAGCGCTTGATGAGGGTGTGTGGCCACAATAGCAACAGGTGCTGCTCATTGATGTCAGGCTTAACAACGTGTTTTCATGATGTTAAATTTAAACGACTCTAGCGGCTAGATACCGGGGTGTCCAACCGTTTTTTTCCCAAGAGCTACTTTCAAAAATCAAACCTCCTGAGATCGACCAGCCTGGCATTACCGTCGTAAACACCTGGAGATTGTTTACAACCAGCCTCTCTCCCTCTCTCTTCCTCTCTCTCTCTTTCTCAAACACACACACCGACAAATTTCTCTCACTCGCTCCCTTTTCTTTCTCTAACACAAACACACAGACTTTTTCCTCATGCACGCATCGCTTTGGCTGGGGATAGCGGCCACAACAGCAACAGGTGCTGCTCATTGATTTCAGGCTTAACATGATTTCACGTCACAAACTCCAAAATGTGTCGATAACATTTCAAAACGCGCCAGATTGAAGCTTTTTGGGCGAGAAAAATAAACCCCCACACGGAGTCGCTCAATTTTAGCAACCAGAAATAACCCACACATACGTACATGGGGAGAACATGCAAACTCCACACAGAAAGGCCAGTGTTTAAAACATCATTCCCACCCAGGATTTGACCCAAAGTCACTGAGTAAACAACACTGACTTCCTTTCATAATTTTTTTCCTCCTCACATCTGGCGGTCGACTTGGAATCTGTCTGCGGGCTACCAGTCGACCACGATCGACTTTAAAAACTGTTTATTAGAGCCTGACTTTGTTTTGTTCTCTCTGAGGTCAGCCGGAGTAAGAAGTTAATGATAAACTAAAAGCAGGAGAACTGAAAAGACAAACACGCACCGGTAAGAGTGAGGTGTGGAAAAGATTAAAATTTTTTGTTCAAAGTGCTACAGAACCTTGTGTTGGCTTCACTGGATGTCGTCAAAGTGGTGCAAAAAGACTGGCACCTCGACGCTGAGCAGGCATTTAAACAGCTGGACTGGCAAAAGTGATGATCGTTAAAGATTAGTAGAAAAAGTTTCAAAAAAGTCTTCTGGACAGTTTAATTCTTGAACGAGACGTTTCGACTTCCATCTGGAAATCATTTTCAATCTGAATGAAATGGACTGAAAACTGGATCTATTTATACTAACCTGAGTAAAAGGTAAAAAAATAGTAAGAAGGGCTCGACCAATGAGACTGTGTTACCTATGATGGCCGTGAATGGCTCCTATTGTAACCACAGACCAGTAAACGAACCCTATTATAAAAATGCTAAAAGCCTAGTGAATAGAAATTCCTGCTAACGAGAGGCGTGAAACTGGGTCACGAGGTGTCATCTTTAGTCCATGGCTTCAAAAGGCTGCTGTAAATACCGGGCAGAATGTATCTAACGCCTCCACTCCGATTCAGTGACGGATTCTCTTTCATCACAAAGATGGCTTCCTTCACCCCTCTTTCAAACCATCCTTTCTCTCTACTTAGAATCTTCACCTCATTGTCCTCAAAAGTGTGTTTGGTGAATTTAAGATGTAGATGTACAGCAGACTGTGGACCACTTGAGGCTTCTCTTCTAGTATGAAGCCAACTCCACTTACAAATGTACACTCAACAAAAATACAAACGCAACACTTTTGCTTTTGCTCCCATTTTTCATGAGACTTATCGCTAAAGATTTATTTTATCATTTGTTTCAAAGACCGTCTTTCCTCTTCGCGCTAAGCAGGCCATCACAGATAAGTGTGTTAGGGGTCCAATAGTGTGATTTTTTTTTTTCATTAAAAAGCATTTTCTTGAAAATGTTTCTATTTATAAATAACCCTCCTCCTCCCGAGTCCTCACAAATAAAATATGACATTTCGGGCTTGTTTCGGGTTGCATTTTTTAGGCCCAATCTCACCTCTGCTTCCTAGGGGCGGCCGATTAACCTCACATGCATGTTTTTGGAGGGTGGTAGGAAACCAATACCTGGGTAGAACATGCAAACTTTACACAGAAAAGCCAGTGTTTAAAACATCGTCCACAACCAGGATTTGAACCCTGACCTACTTGGAGTGAAGCTGTACCACCGTGCAGTTTGAATCCATTCCGTCGTCTTCCGCTCATCCGGGGCCGGGTCACGGGGCAACATCCTCAGACGGGAAGCCCAGCCTTCTCTCAACCCGGCTGCATCCTCCAGCTCACCCAGGAGGTCGTTCCCTGTCCAGCTGTGAGACCTAGTCTCTCCAGCGGGTCTGGGGTCTGCCTCTTGGTCTCCTCCATTTTGAATATGTTTAAAAATGGTCTCATCTCGACTGCAGACAGGATCTGCTTTGAGGATGTTGATGGACTGTAAGACAGGGGTGAGGTTGGCTTTAGGGGGGGACATGGGATCCCAGAGGACCTCAGAGGACCTCAGAGGACCCCAGAGGACCTCAGAGGCTAGGTGCGGCTGAATCAGACACCCTTCCTGTTGCCATGACGATGGACAATATGGCGGAAAGTAGTTAAGAGAAAAAAGGTTTCAATGAAAAAACTGACTTGCAGTGTCGAGTCCTGAAATACTGAAGAAAACATGAGAAGAAGTGAAATAAAAACTTTATTTAAATTTTCTGTGAAGCTGAAAAAAATGTTATTTGTTACTAATTAAGAGTTTAATGAGAAAATTTTTAAGAAACTAATCATGAAAAACTTTAACCATGACTCAGTGATGGATTAAAAAAAAACAGCACCATCTGGTGGAAAAATGTTGGAGTAGCACCTTTTTTCTAATTTTTTTTGTAGAGAAGAAACACCCCCCTCTAGTGGGCAGAACCAGAAATACCGGCATTTTTCAAATTTATAGTGTAAAATAAATAAAAACAGAAAGTTTTAACTGTTTAACATTAAATTTCTGTTTTTTTACATTCTAAATGTTTCATGTCATGTTTTGAATCCCGCTCTAAGGAATCAGAAATTATTCATGTTCGGGTTTCATCGAAGAATAAACCTCGTAATTCTTAAATGATGACAAATTACCGTAATTTCACGGCTATAAGGCGCATATAAAAGTCTTGCGCCTTGTGTGTGAGAAAAGGCGGACTTAAAAGAAAACGCGGTGCCCGCGAGTCGGACCTGAAAGAAAACGCATGAGAACGTTAAAGAGTGAAGTGTGAGCGGCGTGGGAACGATGGATGATGTTGTAAGGCGGTGTGTGACTGAGACTGAGGTGCGCCTAATGGTCGTGAAATTACGGTAATTCTCTAAATAAAAATTTTAACTATGTTTTAAATCTCATTGGTGAGCGCGTAAGCGCGCGGACCGGAAGGTTGCGGGTTTGCGGCCACACAGCGCATGTCTAGGGTCCTTGGAGAAGACACCTAACCCCCGCTTCTCCCACCATTGGCGCCGTTGAAGGGCAGCCTGCTGCGGTGTAAGGAGTGCAGCACACAAATTTCCCCGGGGAAGGATGAATAGAGTAATTCTTTATTTCTTTATTTAATTCTCTAAATGAATTTTTACCTACGTTTTGAAGTCAGACTGTGAAGGTTGGGCTTCGGGTTGAAAATCGTAACTTTAATTCTGATCCGACCGATGGAGACTGAACCTTTGACCTGAGCTCGACGCACAAACCAATCCTTCTCAACGTATTTTTTTCGCGTTGATCCGAATGACCCGCTTTATTTCATTCGAGGGCCAAAAAGTCACCGTTTTAAACTGTTTCTGATTATAAAACAATATTTAGTTTTTGCCTGAAAGAACGAGACTTTACACAAAGCTCATAAAATCCTCATTTCTTCATCCTGGTCTTTAGCTCACTGATGGACGAAGCAGGTGAGAAGCTCCCGGTGGAGACCATCTGTGACCTGATGCTAATCTGCTTCATCCTGCGGAGACGAGTCCAAATGAAACACACGTTCTGGAGGGGAAGTTCTCGCCCACATGGAGATCATCCAGCCCTGGAGCAACACGAGGACACGGAGAACATCTGAAAGGATGACGTGAGAAAAGTTTTTTAATACTGATGACTTCCACAGAACGGGTGTTCCAGACTCTGGCAGAGAGAGGGGAACTTATTACACCTCAGATGTTCCACAGTGGAAACCCGAAACCCCCTCAGAAGAGGCAAAGTGAGTCAGAAGCGGAAGACGGGGCTCGACTCGATGAATTAAAGTTTGATGGGATAATAATCACAGTTTTTATTCCACAAAATTTTATCAATAAACTTAAAGTCAGACTCAGATTTTTTTCATTTTAAAGACATTTCACGACGTTTCAAACAGAACCCCGATCCACACTAAGGGTTCTAAATACAGACTTCTCTCATCCAGGAGGATCCTGAGGTGTTCCCCAGCCAGCCGGGGTCTGCCTCTTGGTCTCCTCCTGGTGGGACATGCCCGAAACACCTCACCATCGAGGCTCTCGGGGGGCATCCTGACCAGATGCCTGAACCACCCCATCTGGTTCCTCTCAAGCTAGAGTAGGAGCGTCTCGACACCGATCTCCTCCCTCATGGCAGAGCTCCTCACCCGCTCTCTGAGTGAGAGCCCAGCCACCCTGCAGAGGAAGCTCATTTCAGTCGCTTGTATCCGTGATCTTGTTCTTTCGGTCACCATGGTGATGGTAGGAAAGTAGATCCTGGTTACCATGGTGAGGGTAGGAATGTAGATCCTGGTTACCATGGTGAGGGTAGGAACGTAGATCCTGGTTACCATGGTGAGGGTAGGAATGTAGATCCTGGTTACCATGGTGAGGGTAGGAACATAGATCCTGGTTACCATGGTGAGGGTAGGAACGTAGATCCTGGTTACCATGGTGAAGGTTGGAACGTAGATCCTGGTTACCATGGTGAGGGTAGGAACGTAGATACTGGTTACCACGGTGAGGGTAGGAACGTAGATCCTGGTTACCATGGTGAGGGTAGGAACGTAGATCCTGGTCACCGTGGTGAGTGTAGGAACGTAGATCCTGGTTACCATGGTGAGGGTAGGAACGTAGATCCTGGTTACCATGGTGAGGGTAGGAATGTAGATCCTTGTTACCATGGTGAGGGTAGGAACGTAGATCCTGGTTACCATGGTGAGGGTAGGAACATAGATCCTGGTTACCATGGTTAGGGTAGGAACGTACTAGATCCTGGTTACCATGGTGAGGGTAGGAATGTAGATCCTTGTTACCATGGTGAGGGTAGGAACATAGATCCTGGTTACCATGGTGAGGGTAGGAACGTAGATCTGGTTACCATGGTGAGGGTAGGAATGTAGATCAACTTGCAAATCGAGAGATTTACTTTTCGGCTCCGCTCTTTCTTTACCACGACGGATCGATGCAGTGTCCTAGTTATTGCTGATGCTGCACCAATCCGCTTGTCGATCTCTCGCTCCATCCTTCCCCCACTCATGAGCAAGACTTTGAGATACTTGGACCTGCTGGAGAGACTATGTCTCACAGCTGGACAGGGAACACCTCAGAATTCTCTTGGGATAGCTGGAGAATGCAGCTGGGGTGAGAGAAGCGTGGGCTTCCATCTGAGGCTGTTGCCCCCGCGACCCGGCCCCTGGTAAGCGGAAGACGACGGAATGAAACGAGTTGGACTGAATGGGAAGCAAAAGCCAAGGAGACTGATGACCTACCAGAGGACAGGCGTACAGGTGTCAAGGGTGTCTAAACTCACTCCTCAATGACCAGGAGCTTTAACACAACCAATAAACTCCATGATTAATCAGTCCATTAAGTCAAGTGGTTTAATTCAGCAAAAAAAAAGAAATGCAACCCTTTGCTTACATCATAGAAGCTCCTGTGGCCTAAGAGTCCAAATGTTTGGACTTTTGGACATTTTAGATTAGTAACCTTATATGACCTTATCAACCAATCAGAAAACATCACTCATAAAATGCAGGGCTGTTGGTGGTTCCTAGGATTTCTTAAAGTACAGTTGGAGGTAGAGCCTTTAGCCACCGAGCTCCACCGAGCATGGTTCAATTACCATGTGAATCCCATCGAGACAATTGTGTTGTGAAATTACAGATTCGGTACTTCATTGATCCCCTACTGGAGAAATTTAAGCAGTCCTCGAGAGAGCTTTTAACAACTTCAGAACAGCTGCTAGGTGGTGCTGAGTTATTTTTGATAGAACAGAGCTGTTCACCTCTTGGTGGAACACACCACAGTTGGCTATGCATTGGGTAGAGTGGGTTACCATGGTGACAATGTTTTTCCGCTCCAGTGGATCATAGTAAGATATTAAACTGTCACTAAAAGCTCCACATCTTGACAGCAACTCACATCCCTCACTGTCGTGATCTCCTCGCCTGCTGCCAGAGGGAGCCCTGGACCTTCCTCATTACCCTGAATAGAGACACCTGAGGGTGATTAGTCGGATGACACTCACTTGTGGATCTTTCTACCTGCTGCCTCCCCTGACTTCCATGTCCGGTTGTTGTCATCCGTCCCAGCCAGGTCTTCCTAGCGGCCTGACCAAGTTTATCTTTGAACTCTATTATAATTTCAGACTTAAAGACATTCTTTTGGATTGTTTTTGCTTTAGAACCATGCCTGACTTCTGTTAAATAAATCCTGTATATGTCCTGATTCGGGTCCTCCTCCTCCTTCCACATGTTGATCCTTCACTGTGGTGGAACAACACCAGCAGTCCACCATCTTTAGTTCCATAGTGAAGCACTGATGATGTCACTCAGCCATCATCGGGTTGTATGGATAAAATTAAATTAAATTAAATTGTTGAAACAAAAACCTTTTTTTGACCGGAGCTGTAAATCCGCATAAGGAATAAATGGAACTGTGCTCAGAACGGAGCCCTGTGGAACGCCACGTGTGTCCGAGGTTTGGACTCCCAGCAACACAACCACCACGTGTCTGCTGACGGTACTACAGTGTGGAGATGTGACGGTGGTGGAACAGGAGGATGTGTGCTGTGTCGGTTCAGGACCGGGTCTAACTCCATTCCAGAAGAACCCGATCAGAATCCAGCGGTTTTGTTTTTCTATCGTTCAGGTTTGGATCTTCCAGATTTCAGCTCAGTGAGTTCCAGCCAACACATGTTCCAAGACCTTCTGACCTTTAATATCCGCTGTGCCGGCTCCCCGCCTTCCTCCCCCCAATGCGTATTAAATCAGACATGCTGAACGTGGACCCCTCCCCTCCCCCAGTCTGACTTAACCCCGCATGACCTCAGGTTTTCCAAAGGAGATTGGTTCAGACCCCAGACTTCCCTGTGTTTGCTCTGACTGACCGCATGGCTCTTCTGACCTTAATACAGGCGGCAGATTAACACCCACCACCACACCCCCACCACCGTGTCGGTCTGTTTTCCAGGGAGGGATGACACAACCATGAACATGGGAACCATTTCTCCACGGCCGATCCTGGTCACCAACCATCATTGGAAGATACGATTGTAAAATTTATTTGTCTGAAAAAAGATTTGACGTAATCTTTGTCACTTTAAATTTGATTCAGATTCATTTGTTACATTTTTTCACTCTGTTACGTCACATGTTTTCAGAGGAAATGACCAAATAAGGAGAAACAATGTCTGACTTGGGCGTGGCACATATAAACATAAAGCAGACCTCTCATTGGCTGCTGCGGCGGCCATCTTGGATCGGTAGTCCTACCTGTGGTAGTAGATACGATGTCCGAGCACCGTGTGGTGGATTCTGGTTCTAATCAGAGGACAAAGCAGGACTGTGAGGTGATCGAACCAAGCTGGTCCACCAACGGGCTGTTCCAGCTCTACCCAACTTAACTTAGCACCACCTAGCAGGTGTTCTGAAGCTGTTTGGAGCTCTCTCTTGGACTGCTTGGAGCTACCGGAAACCGAATTCAGATAATAAAGTATTTGAATCTCTATGATGCGATAGCTCATTGGTAGAACCCAGCCCCTAACCCAGGGGCGGGTAAACTTTTTGACTCATTGAGTTCCAACATTTGACAAGCGGGCCGGAACCAGTGGCAGATCCGAAGCGGTGGAGGGCGTAGGGGGACGCACACGCCCCACCTTCTCTTGAGCCACAAAAAAAAGTGTTCTTACTCCTTTAAAGGATTATAAATTTTGGGCAAAATATGCACCAAAAGGCAGAAAAAATACTTATTTTTCAAAACGTTCTGGGGGGGAATGCCCCACAGAGCCCCTTATACTGGCGAGCGATGACCTCACGCCCCCCCTTTAAAAAATCCAGGATATGTTCTTGGAACGAATCCGGGATTTTACCATGGAACGGTAAAACGCTTGTTTACGTGTGTGTATTGTACCCGATGGCTTTCCATATCTGTGCACAATGTTTATTTGGAAGGCGTCCACATCCCGAAGATACACACCATTTAATGGGAGCAGTGTTGTTGTATCTTTGGCGCCATCTAGTGACGAAACATCAGAATAACTGAAAAAATAAAACTAACAAGGTTTATTTATTTATTTATCTGTAGTTCAGCGGGCCGGATTAAAACGTTTAACGGGTCGCTTGTGGCCTGCGAGCCGTAGTTTGCCCGTGCCTGCCCTAACCCCTGGTGTCGATCAGTCTGCGGTTCTACTCTCCTGTTACAGCCATGATGGTGTCCCTCCACGTCTGGTCCCTCAGCCACCAACCCTTTGATGGTTTCCATCGTCTTGTTCTACCCAGGTTGGCTTCCAGGCTGCACATGCCGACCTCTCTTCCCAGACCCCTGATTAACTGGAATAAACTGTTTAAAACTGGCTTTGATTCCGGGTCCTCCATCTCCACCTCCACCACCTCATGACAGGAAGCTTGTGTTTTCGTGTACTTTTTGTTCTAGTTTTATTTTATGAACTTTGAGTCACCCCTCATCTGAAATACTTGCACATAAACTTAACCAGTAGGAGGAACTCAAAGATCCTCCCTCAGGTACCCGAAGAAAAAGAAAGAACAATGCAAGGTACAGGACACAGAGGGGGAGGGGGAGCATGTCGGGAGGAAAAGAGTTAGAAAGAAGGGAGAACACTTATTCCGCGCTGGGTCGCAGGAAACCCAGGCTTCCCTCACCCCGAATGCATCCTCCAGCTTACCCTAGAGGATCCTGAGGTGTTCCCTGTCCAGCTGTGAGACATAGTCTCTCCAGCAGGTTCGGGGTCTGCCTCTGGGCCTCCTTCCGGTGGGACGTGTCCAACACACCTCACCAACAAAGTCTTCGGGAGGGATCCTTACCAAATGCCCGAATCACCCCAGAGCCTGAAAACTGATAATTCAGTCAGTCATCTTCTTATCCGTCTATCCCTTTCGGGGTTGCGGGGGGTGCCGGAGCTCATCCCGGCCAATTTAAGGCGAAGGGCAGGGTACACCCCGAACAGGTCGCCAGTCTGTCGCGGGGCCACACACATACAACCATACACACACACACTCATTCCTAGGGGCAATTTGGCACCGGCCAAGCAACCGAGCATGCATGTCTTTGGAGGGTAGTAGGAAACCCACGGGGGCCACGGGGCTCACGGGGCCATGTTCTCACCCACGGGGAGAACATGCAAACTCCACACAGAAAGGACAATGTTCCAAGCCTCGTCCCCACCCAGGACTCGAACCCACGACCTTCTTGCTGTGAGGCTACTGTGCTACCCACTGCGCCACCATGCTGCCCCTGAAAACTCACTGGAGCTGAAAAACCACGTTACCACTGTGGTGTGTTCCACCAATGGCTGATCCAGCTCTACCCAACTCAACTTGGCACCACCAAGCAGCTCTTTTGGAGCTCTCTCTTGGGCTGCTTGGAGCTACGAGACACACACATTTTCCCAGCAAGAAATTTATAACGTATTTGAATCTGAAAAGTTAGTTTGAAGATTAAAATTTCTTTCAAAGGCTAAAAAAAAAAGGAGCAAAAGTTAGCTTTAAAAAGCCTTAAAGATCAAAACTAAATATACAAATTTGGAAAATGCTTGCCCATGCCACAAGCTTGCTCTGGAACCTAGCGTGCTACCATGCCCCCCCTCCTGACCCCCTTCCTAGTTCTTGTTTCTCTAATAATCTGGTTAAAACTTGCTGTTGTTCATGCAACGCCCCACTTTGAGACACCCAGAAAAAACACAGTAAAGTCCAACGTGGCTCTAAATCCTAACAAGCTGCATGAGCTTCCAAACTGTCTTCAAACAATCCTCCATCCTTTTCCACCTTTGAACCGGGAAAAGCTGGTTAGATTCCCAGTAGACCCATGCCTAAGTGACATTAAGGAAGACTCATAACCCCCCGTTTCTCCCACCTTTGGCACTCTCGTGGCTGCCCGACTGAGGTATGAATACGATATGTTAAAAAAAAAAGAGAGAGAACCGAAACAGACGGGAAGCTACGGAAACTCTGGGTCTGACGGCCGGTGGGACGAACCCCAATTAAACCAATAAGAGAAGTCCAAACTCTACATTGAAAGTTGAGTCCTTTACTTTCAACAAAACAAAACATCAGGGGAGGCGATAGCTCAGTGGTAGAATGTTCGCCATTGGGTCGGAAGTTCGTCGGAAGTTCGCCGGAAGTTCGCCAGAAGTTGGTCCAATGAGCTCACGTCTAGGTGTCCTTGGAGAAGACACTTAACCTCCGCTTCTCCCACCATTGGCCCTGTCGTGGCAGCCTGCTGCGGTGCGATGCAGCACACAAATATCCCAATTGAGGGACGAATTTAGTATGAAAAAATGAAATCTTCTGTTTGGGTTTAAATCAGAATCCTGGTTTGAAATCCATCCTTGTGATTATTTTTATTTCTAAGATCCTCCATCTTGACAAACATGTTTAGAACTCCCGACTTCATTTTTTTTTCACCTCGAAAAGTCAAAGCAAAGTAAAAACTCTTCCCTTATTTTTACTGTAAAGAACAGATGGTGGTGTTTGTTCCTCCATCAGCAGGCAGGGGGCAGTGTGTCCTCTAACAGTCTAACTTCAGTCTAACTTCTTCCATCGTTCATTCATACGAACCAGCAGCTTCTGAATTCACATGCTGCTCAAATGTGTGTCCAACACACACATCTGTCCGCCTATCAGAGGACGCGTGGTCGTCAGGAAGAAGAGACGAACATGTCCAACCAAAGAAATGTTTACAGAGACAATCCTGTTCAATAAAAAAGATGGCCGACAAACCGACAAACTGGTCCATCTAAGAGAGTTAAATACAGTATGTAATAAAAAAAAAAAAAAAACAGAAAAACATGTGCGACTATGATGTTGCCATGGTAACTAATATGTTTAATGAAGAAAGTTCGTGGAAAAACAAACCTGTCCGATTTAGTAAGTTGCCAAGGAGGCATATTTCTCTTAAAAAGTTGCCATGGTGAAAATCCTGCCCAAATAAAGACAGTCGATATGGGCACATTCCACATGGATGAAATGCCCCCGGTGGGTCAGGGACAGGGTCCTGCCCCAAGTGGAGGAGTTTAAGTATCTCAGGGTCTTGTTCATGAGTGGGGGAAGGATGGAGAGGGAGATCGACAGGCGGATCGGTGCAGCGTCAGCAATAACTAGGACGCTGCATTGGTCCATCGTGGTAAAGAGAGAGCTGAGCCGAAAAACAAAGCTCTTGATTTACAAGTTGATCTACGTTCCTACCCTCACCATGGTAACCAGGATCTACGTTCCTATCCTCACCTATGGTCACCAGGATCTACGTTCCTACCCTCACCATGGTAACCAGGATCCACGTTCCTACCCTCACCATGGTAACCAGGATCTACGTTCCTACCCTCACCATGGTAACCAGGATCTACGTTCCAACCCTCACCATGGTAACCGGGATCTATTTTCCTACCCTCACCATGGTAACCGGGATCTACGTTCCAACCCTCACCATGGTAACCGGGATCTACTTTCCTACCCTCACCATGGTAACCGGGATCTACGTTCCTACCCTCACCATGGTAACCGGGATCTACGTTCCTACCCTCACCATGGTAACCAGGATCTACGTTCCTACCCTCACCATGGTAACCAGGATCTACGTTCCTACCCTCACCTATGTTTACCAGCTGTGGGTGGTGACCGAAAGAATGAGATCGCAGATACAAGTGGCTGAAATGAGCCAACTCCGCAGGGTGGCTGATCTCTCACTCAGAAATCGGGTGAGGAGCTCTGCCATCCGGGAGGAGCTCGGTCCAGATGGGACAGTTCGGGCATCTGGTCAGGATTTCCCTCGAGCGCCTCGCTGGTGATGCGTTTCGGGCACGTTCCACCAGGAGGAGACCAAGAGGCAGACCCCGGACCTGTTGGAGAGACTATGTCTCACAGATGGCCGGGGAATGACTTGGGATCCTTCTGGGTGAGCTGGAGGATGCAGCGGGGGAGAGAGAAGCCTGGGCTTCCCGTCTGAGGCTGTTGCTCCCGCGACCCGACCCCAGATGAGCAGAAGATATCGGAATGGACATGGTCATAGACCTCTACGACTAAGAAAGTTGGCGAGAAACCAAACAACCAAACAAATCTGTTGTTTTATTGACTTTTTTTTGGTCGAATTTGTCAAACAAACTCATCAAACTGTCACGATATTATTTTAAATGTTTATGCTGGTCAGGCAACCAGGAAGACCTGGCTGGGATGGTTGGTGTGACCCGACACCTGAAGGGAAGACAGGCTGCATTTTTAAAGACAGCTGCACAAAGATCACCAGGTGTCTATAATCAGGCAAACGAATTGAAGGGTTCCCTCTGGTGGTGGCCGAGGGAACCACAGCATGAACGAAAAAAGTTTCCATGGAGACATATTGTCCAAAAAACAATGAAGAGTTTCTGAGAAGACAACTAATGAAGTTTATCAAACAAGGACAGTTTCCATGGAGACAAACCCGTCCAAATAAGAAGGTTGCCATGGAGACAAACCTGTCCATCAGAGACAGATGGCGGGAAACCAAACACATCTGTTTTGTTGACTTTTATTGTCAAGTAAACAAAATGTTGAAGTTTTTTTTGTTTTTCCCAAACATTAATCAGAGTCTCTAATAATTTGGAGTTTGGATCCCAGATGCTCCACAGTTCTTCATTTATCCTCCCAAACGTCCATGAAAACATTTCTGCTCCCACCCAGTCTGCTCTGGATCTGAAAAGACGTCATTTTTTTTCCCCCACAAAGCCGAGCCGGCTCCCAGATAAGAGTCTTAGTTTCCACTCGCTGTTCCGGATGGGGGTTTCCTTTTTTTTTTCTTCTCAGGCCCGGCTCTGTGGATGGGAGCACTTGTCTCAGACGAATGGACGCACGTGGCCCTCTCCAAAACCCGGTGACACACTAACAATGCATGTCAGCGTGGCCGTCAAGGATGCGCGGCTGCACGCTGAGCAGAGGCGAGGGAAAGTCACAGTTTACTGATCTGAGAGGAGATGAATGTCAAGTACGGAGTGGGGTTTCCTGGTCACATCTGAGTGGGCGCATCGGCTCGCGTTCTCAGGGAAAAACGTCTGCATCCCGGCAGCCACCTGTAAACCGGCTCATACAGGAACACCACTAAAGGGGCCAAAATTTACAGACTATCGTTTATATTTTTATTAAAAACACTTGGTTTTTAGAAGATTTTTGTCCCCAAAAAGAAGGATCTTTTGACAGGAATGTTTTGGCTGTTAGTGGTCTCACTAAAGCCCGGGTCACACCGTCCGAACTTTGCTGGGGCATTCCTTGAACAATAGGAAGGGGTGCCAAATTTCGCCAACGCTTGTTCTAGCATACGAAATAGAAAAAAAAATTAAGAACACAGGCGTTGATCCAGCGGTTTGGTTAGTTGGTCTCGCTCCGGCACGTCTATAACGATGCCCAACCGAAGTTTATCGCCACTTCAACGCTCGACACCGTTCCAAGAATGCCATGCCCGCTCCTAAAATACTTCCAACCGCTCCATTGAAGTTTGGGCCACGTTTTGTTGCTACCAGTTCAACGCTGGTGAAGCAGCGGTGATCCAGCGTTGGCCTAGTTGAGCAAAGCGTCCACAAACTTGCGTCAAGCGGTGCCAAACTTTGACTAGGCGTTGGTGGAGTGGGGGTGAAATATTTTGTGCCGGTCTAAACTTTCAGAGCGTAAGAGGGTCCCTTTAGAAACATCAGCGGTGGCCGAGCATGTGCGGCGTTGCTTTAACGGAAGCCATCTTTTGTTAAATGGAGACGAACGATTACGAAGGGAGAGATTTTTTTCACCACTCAAGGACCGCTCTGATAAATCTCGACCGGTGTGACCGGGCACTAAATTGAGCTCTTTTTGGTTGAGAATTAAAACCCAATTTAAATACCCGACCTCTGCCATCCTGTGGAAGAAAAGCCAAGCATCAATGTCCATGTTTGAAGCCATCATGAGTTCATTTTGCTTAAAAAAAAAAAAAAATCAAAGATAACAACTTTTCCGTTCCGTCGTCTTCCGATGAACCGGGGCCGGGTCGTGGGGGTAACAGCCTCAGACGGGAAGGCCAGGCTTCTCTCACCCCGGCTGCATCCTCCAGCTCAACTGGAAGGATCCTGAGGCGTTCCACGGAGAACCGTGAGACATAGTCTTTCCCGCATTTCCGAGGTCTGCCTCTTGGTCTCCTCCCGGTCAGACGTGCCCGAAACATCTCATCAGTGAGGCGCTCGGGGGGCGTCCTGACCAGATACCTGAACCACCCCATCTGGCTCCTCTTGACCTGGAGGAGGAGCGGCTCGACACCGAGCTCCTCCCGGATGGCAGAGCTCCTCACCCGATCTCTGAGTGAGAGCCCAGCCACCCTGCGGAGGAAGCTCATTTTGGGCGTTTGTATCCTCATTCTTTCGGTCACCACCCACAGTGGTTACCATGGTGATGGTAGGAACGTAGATCCTGGTTACCATGGTGATGGTAGGAACGTAGATCCTGGTTACCATGATGAGGGTAGGAACGTAGATCCTGGTTACCATGGTGATGGTAGGAACGTAGATCCTGGTTACCATGGTGAGGGTAGGAACGTAGATCCTGGTTACCATGGTGAGGGTAGGAACGTATATCCTGGTTACCATGGTGAGGGTAGGAACGTAGATCCTGGTTACCATGGTGAGGGTAGGAACGTAGATCCTGGTTACCATGGTGAGGGTAGGATCCTAGATCCAGGTTACCATGGTGAGGGTAGGAACGTAGATCCCGGTTACCATGGTGAGGGTAGGAATGTAGATCCTGGTTACCATGGTGAGGGTAGGAACGTAGATCCTGGTTACCATGGTGAGGGTAGCAATGTAGATCCTGGTTACCATGGTGAGGGTAGGAATGTAGATCCTGGTTACCATGGTGAGGGTAGGAACGTAGATCCTGGTTACCATGGTGAGGGTAGGAATGTAGATCCTGGTTACCATGGTGAGGGTTGGAATGTAGATCCTGGTTACCATGGTGAGGGTAGGAATGTAGATCGACTTGTAAATTGAGAGCGTTTATAATTTCAAGATGTTGAAGTTTGAATTGGATTTAAATGTGTTCGACTCATTCAGTTGAAAAATATACTTGTTGTTTGTTTTTATCTCGTTTTTTCCCAAATCTGAGGAACCACGCGATGCCGCGGTCACTCTGTGCTCAGTCTAATTTCTCCTGATGGGGAGGTGCAGTAATGGCTGCTTTGTGTTTTAATTAGACCTTCATTCAGACAGAAATCACCAGTCATTTTGTCAGGACACAAATCTGGACTGTTTGACAGGAGAAGCGGGGACGCCGCTGCGTTGAAGAGCCATTGTACCGCACGGTGGGCCGTCATGTGGACCCGGCTGTGAATGAGTGGCAGAGGGAGGGAAGGAAAGGAGATTAGAATCCCGGGATGAATTTGGCCTCATTGTGTTGGAGCTGTTGGGCATCAGTGGGTCTCCACCAGCGGGGCGGTTTCCGCTAGCCCATTGTGACATGAGATGTTGGGTGTGTGAGCGGAGGCCCCTGCAGCTCCGCCCACCTGTGGACTTATAATCACCAAATATCCCAATCCAAAGAGGAAATATCATCATCAGAATGTCCCTGTTAAGACTTTAAAAACCAGCATCAAACTTAGAAAAAAAGGTCCAGATGAAAAGTGTATCAGTTCCATTTTAAAACTCAAATTGTGCTTTCCAGTTTTGTCTTTTTTGTTTTACAAACATGGGGTACAACCAAACCCCATGTTTAAACACACATTTCACAAACACTTTGGAATAAGGGGAGGAGGCGAAAGCTCGTTGGTAGAATGTTCGCCCTTGGATCGGAAGCTCACTGAGCTCATGTCTAGGTATCCTTGGGAGAAGACACCTAACCCCGTGTATGGTAACCAGGATCTATGTTCATACCCTCACCATGGTAACCAGGATCTACGTTCATACCCTCACCATGGTAACCAGGATCTACGTTCATACCCTCACCATGGTAACCAGGATCTACGTTCATACCCTCACCATGGTAACCAGGATCTACGTTCATACCCTCACCATGGTAACCAGGATCTACGTTCATACCCTCACCATGGTAACCAGGATCTATGTTCATACCCTCACCATGGTAACCAGGATCTATGTTCATACCCTCACCATGGTAACCAGGATCTACGTTCATACCCTCACCATGGTAACCAGGATCTACGTTTATACCCTCACCATGGTAACCAGGATCTACGTTCCTACCCTCACCATGGTAACCAGGATCTACGTTCATACCCTCACCATGGTAACCAGGATCTACGTTCCTACCCTCACCATGGTAACCGGGATCTATGTTCATACCCTCACCATGGTAACCAGGATCTACGTTCATACTCTCACCATGGTAACCAGGATCTACGTTCCTACCCTCACCATGGTAACCAGGATCTAGGTTCTTACCCTCACCATGGTAACCAGGATCTACGTTCATACCCTCACCATGGTAACCAGGATCTACGTTCATACCCTCACCATGGTAACCAGGATCTACGTTCCTACCCTCACCATGGTAACCAGGATCTATGATCCTACCCTCACCATGGTAACCAGGATCTACGTTCCTACCCTCACCATGGTAACCAGGATCTACGTTCCTGCCCTCACCATGGTAACCAGGATCTAGGTTCCTACCCTCACCATGGTAACCAGGATCTAGGTTCCTACCCTCACCATGGTAACCAG
This sequence comes from Neostethus bicornis, assembly GCA_902685375.1. Lineage (NCBI taxonomy): Eukaryota > Metazoa > Chordata > Actinopteri > Atheriniformes > Phallostethidae > Neostethus > Neostethus bicornis. The sequence goes on from LR738563.1 coordinate 14,292,773, forward strand.
GATCTACGTTACCATGGTGACCAGGATCTAGGTTCCTACCCTCACCATGGTAACCAGGATCTAGGTTCCTACCCTCACCATGGTAACCAGGATCTAGGTTCCTACCCTCACCATGGTAACCAGGATCTATGTTCTTACCCTCACCATGGTAACCAGGATCTGCGTTCCTAACCTCACCCTTATTGGGTAGGAGACATCTGGCCGAAATGATCTTCCTCTGCAGGGTGGATGGGCTCTCACTCAGAGATAGGGTGAGGAGCTCCACCATCCGGAGGAGCTCGGACGAGAACCGCTACTTTTTTTGGTCGCGAGAAACGAGATGGGGTAGTTCGGGCATCTGGTCAGGAAGTCTCCCGAGCGCCTCGCTGGTGAGGGGATTCGGGCACATACCACCGGGAGAAGAAACAGAGGTAGACCCCGGACCTGCTGGAGAGACAATGTCTCACAGCTGGACAGGGAACGACTCGGGATCCTTCCGGGTGAGCTGGAGGATGCAACCAGGGGGAGAGAAACCTGGGTTTCCTGTCTGGGGTTGTTGCCCTGCGACCCGGCCCCGGATGAGCGGAAGACGACGTAACAGAACGGAAATTCAAAGCAGCAGTTTGTTTTAAAGCTAGATTTAGTTTTATTAAATTTACCACTAGGAGGCGCAGTTCTAACCGCCTACTTTTGACTGAGAATAAAATAATTATGATGGCTGATAAAATAATAATCAAAATATCTTTGATCATGCATTTATTTTTATGGTTTACATGTAAAAAGTTGATAAAATATTTAGATTTTGTCTGGTTGACTAATCCTGACCCTAATCCTCGACACCCAGAAACTGGACCTCTTTTTTAAAACTTTATTTTGCTTCGTTTAGCCGTTATTTTTACTATAAATGGTCAACTTTTTCCATTCAGACCAACTTTGTTCTAATTCTGTGTTTGCATTACTTTTACAAGCGTTACGGTCACGGTGTATCACCGTCTCCCGTAGATTATTTTCAGTCTTTTTTTTGCCTATTTTTCTAAATATAAGAAACTTAAACACTTTGGCTAATTTCTAGATGGAGTAAAATTCCCAGGGTGGCGTGGGAGTGAATTTTAAACCTCTTCACGGTCATTTTAAACATCAATCAGAGGCTAACCTGGATGTCTTTGGACCCTCTAGTGGTAGAACTCCAAACCTCTCCGGCTCTTTGGTTTGTTTCTTCGTCTCCATAGAGGTCTGCAGGTGTCACGCCGGATTCCGTGACTCGAGCTTCATGGTCAAACCAAATCTTGGGTCAACTTTCATTTAATCTCCAGCAACCTCAGAAGATTCAGCTGAACATCTTTTCCACGTTGGGCATGGGAGTTCCTAATCCCACCAGAAGGACCAGATTTACAGCGAAATCACACAAATCTCAGCGTTTACAGTGAAATCTGAACACATTGAAACATAAATAATTACAGTGTGAGAGTTGGTGTGACCCAGACAGCAGAAAAAGAGGAAGATTTTTGGAGATTTTTTTTAAGGAGTTGCTTTAAAGATGAATGAAATTTTCATCATTTCTGAAGCCGTGACGTTAAAGATCCTCTGAACAGAGGGTGAGGGTCTTGGTTTGATAAAAAAATCTTTTATGCGTTTGGTGTTTTTTTATTCTTTTTTTTAGCTTTTTAAACTTTTTATTTCCATTTAGTTATAAATTGATTGACGGATCGGTGCAGCACCCGCAACAATTAGGATGGGCATTGATCCGTCATGGTGAAGAAAGAGCTGAGCCAAAAAACAAAGCTCTGGATTTACATGTCGATCTACGTTCCTACATCACCATGGTAACCAGAATCTACGTTCCGACCCTCACCAAGGAAACCAGGATCTACATTCCTACCCTCACCATGGTAACCAGAATCTACGTTCCTACCCTCACCATGTTAACCAGGATCTACGTTTCTACCCTCACCATGGTAACCAGGATCTACATTCCTACCCTCACCATGGTAACCAGAATCTACGTTCCTACCCTCACCATGTTAACCAGGATCTACGTTCCTACCCTCACCATGTTAACCAGGATCTACGTTTCTACCCTCACCATGGTAACCAGGATCTACGTTCTTACCCTCACCATGGTAACCGGGATCTTCGTTCCTACCCTCACCATGGTAACCGGGATCTTCGTTCCTACCCTCACCATGGTAACCGGGATCTTCGTTCCTACCCTCACCATGGTAACCGGGATCTTCGTTCCTACCCTCACCATGGTAACCGGGATCTTCGTTCCTACCCTCACCATGGTAACCAGGATCTACGTTCCTACCCTCACCATGGTAACCAGGATCTACGTTCCTACCCTCACCGTGGTAACCGGGATCTTCGTTCCTACCCTCACCGTGGTAACCGGGATCTTCGTTCCTACCCTCACCATGGTAACCGGGATCTACGTTCCTACCCTCACCATGGTAACCAGGATCTACGTTCCTACCCTCACCATGGTAACCAGGATCTACGTTCCTACCCTCACCATGGTAACCAGGATCTACGTTCCTACCCTCACCGTGGTAACCGGGATCTTCGTTCCTACCCTCACCATGGTAACCGGGATCTTCGTTCCTACCCTCACCATGGTAACCAGGATCTACGTTCCTACCCTCACCGTGGTAACCGGGATCTTCGTTCCTACCCTCACCATGGTAACCGGGATCTACGTTCCTACCCTCACCGTGGTAACCGGGATCTTCGTTCCTACCCTCACCATGGTAACCGGGATCTTCGTTCCTACCCTCACCATGGTAACCAGGATCTACGTTCCTACCCTCACCATGGTAACCAGGATCTACGTTCCTACCCTCACCGTGGTAACCGGGATCTTCGTTCCTACCCTCACCATGGTAACCAGGATCTACGTTCCTACCCTCACCATGGTAACCAGGATCTACGTTCCTACCCTCACCATGGTAACCAGGATCTATGTTTCTACCCTCACCATGGTAACCAGGATCTATGTTTCTACCCTCACCATGGTAACCAGGATCTACATTCCTACCCTCACCAGCTCTTAAAGGTTTCTTTTTAAAGGTCTCATAACGGTTCGTGGGAGGTTTGAAGGAAACTTTCCAAAGTCTGAAAACTGGTGTCAAATAAATCGATAAATTTTATTTTCTGGCTGGAAAACTTCCTGACTGGCAACGTTTCCACGGAGACCATTTCAGAAAGGAATTCTTTCTTCGTCTTTACGGTGACAAATCTACCGACCCTCAATTTACAAGGCTTTTAAGCTGGAATGATTAAACAGACAGAACAAGTGGTTTAAGTAACAGAAACGAAATGAACGACTCTAATACAGACGAGAAATATGGCTGAACATCTAAACAAACCATAAAACTGACGCTGACTGGAAGCTTTTACCTCCCTGCTGGTGTTTGCTCGCCATGTTGGCGGAATGCACGACACTTCCCCCCTCATCTATCACCGAGCAGAGCGGGTGCACGTGTGTGTGCGCACGCCCAACCAGCACAAATCCAACCAAAACAGTCCCGATCACCTTTTTTCTATTTAACCGTTTGCTTGTTTACGCCAACCTTACAGGCGACTAATAGCCGAGAGGTCGGAGGTTGAGAGATGTAACCGAATACCCCTGTGACCCCGCACCCGTCAATTATGATGCACGAACTTGAGGAGAGAGGAGAGGATGAAACAAGGAGGGTGCGTGAAGAGGTTGGGTTTTTCACTTCTAAACAAAGTGGTGATTAATGAAGGGGAGGAGTCACGGCAGGTGAGGGACCGCCTTTTGACCACCCTGTAGGTTTCTACGTTTAGATGAGCTGAAATATTAACGGTGGAACAGAGCTACGTCTCTACTCGAGGTTTGATTCATAGTGGGGAGAATGCAGGTGGTCCAGTAAATCCACTAGACCATCACACCTCTTCCCTTGCTTGGAGTTCATACCGAGGTGTTCTTGAGTAAGACACTGGACCCCAATGTGTTGTGATGGTGGTTCCCAGCTTGCTTGTCAGCTTCCACCATCAGGTATGGTTGAATGTGAGAACCAACGCAGGTAGGACGTACCAACCTGTGCCTGCGTCTCTCCAATGGCTCAAGTTTAAAGTCCTCTTCTTAACCTACAAGGTCCTAAAAGGCACGGCTCCATCCTATACATCCATTAGTGAACTTATAGTACCTTATCAACCAATCAGAACACGTCGCTCACAAAATGCAGGGCTGTTATTGGTTCCAATGATTTCTAAAAGTATAGTTGGAGGTCGAGCCTTTAGCTACCAAGCTCCAGTTTTTTGGAATAAGCTCCCAGCTCAAGTGAGAGAGGCAGACAGTGTTCCTACATTTAAATGACTCACATGGTGTCCACCTCTCTCTTCCTCTTCCTTGTTTCAGATTCCTGATGGATCCTCTGTGTTCCTGTCCTGGGCGTGGCCAGCCGGAGGAGGTCTCTGTGTTCCTGTCCTGGGCGTGGCCAGACTGAGGAGGTCTCTGTGTTCCTGTCCTGTGATTGGCCAGACTGAGGAGGTCTCTGTGTTCCTGTCCTGTGATTGGCCAGACTGAGGAGGTCTCTGTGTTCCTGTCCTGGGCGTGGCCAGCCTGAGGAGGTCTCTGTGTTCCTGTCCTGGGCGTCGTCAGACTGAGGAGGTCTCTGTGTTCCTGTCCTGTGATTGGTCAGACTGAGGAGGTCTCTGTGTTCCTGTCCTGGGTGTGGTCAGACTGAGGAGGTCTCTGTGTTCCTGTCCTGTGATTGGTCAGACTGAGGAGGTCTCTGTGTTCCTGTCCTGTAATTGGTCAGACTGAGGAGGTCTCTGTGTTCCTGTCCTGGGCGTGGCCAGACTGAGGAGGTCTCTGTGTTCCTGTCCTGGGCGTGGCCAGACTGAGTAGGCCTCTGTGTTTGATCTACCGTCCCGTTTCCATCAGGATGAAGAACATCTACTGATTACTTAGAATAAAATAACATAATATTTAATGGACAGTCTGCTCGTCCCGGGGGAGGGATCCCTCCTTCATGTGGATCCCCATCAAGTTACTTCTGGTTTTTTCCTGACTGCTGTTTTTTTTTGGCGTTTTTCCTCACCGTGAAGGAGGGTCTATGGGCAGGAGGATACTGAAATTGTTCGGCTAGCTTACTTCTAATTAGATTTTAACTGTTTACTCCCTCTTTTTTTTCGTTCTGGGTTTGTTTTTGTACTTTTTTTTAAGTCCGTTCAGACGATTGTTTCGTGATTTTGGGCTGAATAAATATAACTGATTTGAACACAAACAGCTGATAAATGTCCGCGTTTGGCCGTAATGTTTTCCAAAGATCCGCGCTGGCATGAAACCCAACCAACGCTTTAAAACCGAGAAAATTCAATTAGAATAAAACCGTGTTCTTTTAAAATTTTATCAGGTATCGAGTGTCGATGGCTGTGGTTTAAAGAAACTCTACGATGCTTATCTTCTTCTAACAATCAGGACAAACATTTCTTAATTGAGTAACGAGGAGGAATCCTGTTAAGGCTGAAAGGCTTTAAAATCTGATCCACGAGAAGAAAGATTTCAGATAAAAACCATCTGCTACGTCCTACTAAGAAGTATGAGGACAGGGACGGTCTGACTCGAGTTAGTTTTAAACGTACCGTATTCGTCCCTCAAATTAATCTTGCTGCTTGAAGGCGGCCATGACGGTGTCAGTGGTGGGAGTAACTGTGGGTTAGGTGTCTTCTACAGGGACACCTGGGCATGGGCCCAATGGGATTCAAATCGGCTTTGAGACAACACCTCCACCACCTTTCACTGGGATGGCTTCTCTCACCCCGGCTGCATCCTCCAGCTCACCCAGGAGGATCCTGAGGTGTTACCCAGCGAGCTGTGAGACATAGTCTCTCCAGTGGGTCCAATCTAGGTCTCCACCCGGTGGAGGAGGACGCAGCTGGGGTGAGCGAAGCCTGGGCTACCTTTCTGATACTGTTGACCCAGCGACCCGGCCCTAGAGCTGGTTTAACTGTTGTTATTCCAAACAAATAATCCAAAGTATCCAAGAGGGGTTAAACTACGACAGGTCAAAAACGGTCCAGATCCAAAAACAGATGATCCAAGTATTCTTAAAGGAAGGCCTGTGATCTTTGTAAAAACCCAAGAAGAAGTGGCAGGGAGTTACGTTATGGTGTCTTTCTGCTGTTGACGTGTGCGACCAGCTGCTGGCTCTCGGAGCCACATCCGTCGCGGCTGGAGGAGTTGGTTTGTCCCGCCAGGGCTGAGGAGAAGGAGCCGATCTGGAGGAGCTGCTTCGGACCCTAAGTTTTCCATGGAAACGTCCCGTCGCTCGCTTGAGGAACTGGAGGCGCTCACTCGGACCGAGTGAAATACAGAGAGACCATGTTTGGTGTTCTTCACTGCAGCCTGGCTTTGTGGACCCATTCCGGACTCCAGCTTTTGGGTTGCCAGGTTTGACATAGGGCGGCTGGACTGGGACGCAGGTGGATAGGGGCGAGGGGGCATCGAGGGGTTTACACTGCAGTACTCAAACTTCCCTTCGGGGATCAATAAAGTCTATTCTATGAGGGTCTATTGTTGGATGTAAAGAAATGAAACTCCAGCCAGGAGGAGGAGGGTGTGTACTGTTTGGTCTGAAGACGACACTCAAATGAAAAACCAGAAACTTTTCCAGTTGATATTAAAAATTTTTTCAAGTCAATTGGTTCGTTGGTTTGTTGAATCCTTGTTTAGTTGGTCGGTTGTTTGATTGGTCGGTTGGTGGTCGTTGGTCGGTCACTCAGTTGGTGACTGAACCCTGTATTTCAGACACTGTGACCACTGTTTTGAAGATATTTCTGTGTGTGAGCGGGACGTCTCCACCTCTTGATCCGCCACATTCTTCTTTGTGTATATGAAACTGTAAAAGGTCTGGTTCCATCAGCGCTGTTTGCTTTTAAACTATGAGCCACTTAGAGCTCGCTGCCTTATTCACATTCTTCTAACGCTAAAATCCTCTCCGTGTGTATAAAAACGATCATTAATCCAACCGGAGCACGCTGAAGTATGTGCTCATGTACACAGGACGGAGTCCAGAGGAGCCACCTCCACCTCTTATTTAACAGATTCTCACAGGAACCGTAAATAAAGATGATTGGATGGAATAAAAAATTAAAAATACACCATCAAACTCTTGGTTTTGGTTATTTTTTTATTTAAATAAAACGTTTCAGTTTCAGGACGAGATTTACCATCATTTACAAGTTTTTTATTGGATTTTGTGGCATAAAAATATCAAATTAATAACAAATTAGAAACCCCTTCTTTTTCTGGCAGCCAATGAGTGTTGATTTATCAATTTGAACAAACCAATCAGAACGTTGTGAATATTTTCAGTGGCAGAAAAGAAAAAACTTTTTTTAAAATTTTGTTAATTTCTTACAGGGAAATTACCATGCTGCATTGCACCGCAGCAGGCAGCCATGATGGCAGCATAGGAGTGGGAGTAACTGAAGGATAGATAGATGTCCACTCCAGGGACACTTAGGCATGGGCCTATTGGGAATTGAACCAGTTTATTCTGGTCCAAAGACGGATATTCTTCTAATAAAGTTAAATTAAAAGCTAAAAAAAAAGAGTTTAAAATAAACGTACAAAAATAAATTAAATTTGGCCAATTTGGAAAAAAACTGACCAAATTGAGTAAAATTTTCAGATAAATTTTCAATTTGTCTCCAACTTTTACAAAAAATTTATCACAAATCCCCCCAAAAAATTATCTAATTTTTGCGGAAAATTTGCCAAATTTTCTTGTTTCTTATTATTAAGAAATATTTTTTTAATATACTGCATATTTTACAAAAATTACAAAAAAATTGCAAATATTTTGTCAGTTTTTTTTTCATTTGAGAAGAAACAAACATTTCCAATTTTGAGTTTGACAAAATTATAGAAAATTGTGGCAAAATTTAAAAGAAATTTACTAAATTTTAGCAAAGATTATGAACATTTTGCAAAAATTGGTCAAATTTTAAAGGAATTTAAAAAAATCTAAAGATAAACATCAGCTAAACTTATTTATTAGTTTATTTTTTACATGTTTAACAAAATAAAACTAAAATATCAAATTTAAAACAGAGACAAAAGAAAAACAAGTTTTAATAGAATTTGTTTTGTTTTTTGTTTGCGAAAAGTAAACAGAAAAAAAACTGAGTTCCTAATTTTGTAATTCTGATCTCAAAACGGAAAACAATTGGTTAAAAATTCACGACATTCTTTCCATGTGACCCGTTGTCTGATTGGCTAAAAATGCAGCCGGTCGTGTTTTTCTTACTGTCATTATTTCTTGTTCTGATAAAGTTTTGTTTGTTTTATCGTGTGAAAACGTTTTTTTTGAGGATAAAGACTTTCTGTCTTTTTAAAGCGATGCTGCTTGACTCGTACCCGCTGCCACGGGGTACCAATGAGATACCGCTTGGATGCTACCACTAGGTGACGGCGGGGCCGCCAGACCCAACAGCTGTCCCTCTAAGACCCCTCGTAACCATAGTTGGCTCCCGTTAAATCAACGCCGCATACGCTCGGCCACCGCTGATGGGTCTCGAGGGTCCCTCCTACCGCTCCCAAAGTTTTGAGCCACAAGCGGTGAGGAGAGGTTCATTTTCACTCTGGCATAGTTCACCCCCGGTCCACCAACGCCCAGTCAAAGTTTGGCATCATTAGACGCAAGGTCATGGATGCCCCAAGTGGAGGAGTTTAAGTATCTCGGGGTCTTGTTTTAAGAGTGGGGGAAGGATGGAGCGAGAGAACGACAGGCGGATCGATGCAGCGTCAGCAATGACGAGGACACTGCATCGATCCGTCGTGGTAAAGAGAGAGCTGAGCCGAAAAGAAAAGCTCTCGATTTACAAGTCGATCTATGTTCCTACCCTCACCATGGTAACCAGGATCTACGTTCCAACCATCACCATGGTAACCAGGATCTACGTTCCTACCCTCACCATGGTAACCAGGATCTACGTTCCTACCCTCACCATGGTAACCAGGATCTATGTTCCTACCCTCACCATGGTAACCAGGATCTATGTTTCAACCATCACCATGGTAACCAGGATCTACGTTCCTACCCTCACCATGGTAACCAGGATCTACGTTCCTACCCTCACCATGGTAACCAGGATCTATGTTCCTACCCTCACCATGGTAACCAGGAACTATGTTCCTACCCTCACCATAGTAACCAGGATCTACGTTCCAACCATCACCATGGTAACCAGGATCTACGTTCCTACCCTCACCATGGTAACCAGGATCTACGTTCCTACCCTCACCATGGTAACCAGGATCTATGTTCCTACCCTCACCATGGTAACCAGGATCTATGTTTCAACCATCACCATGGTAACCAGGATCTACGTTCCTACCCTCACCATGGTAACCAGGATCTACGTTCCTACCCTCACCATGGTAACCAGGATCTATGTTCCTACCCTCACCATGGTAACCAGGATCTACGTTCCTACCCTCACCATGGTAACCAGGATCTATGTTCCTACCCTCACCATGGTAACCAGGATCTATGTTTCAACCATCACCATGGTAACCAGGATCTACGTTCCTACCCTCACCATGGTAACCAGGATCTATGTTCCTACCCTCACCATGGTAACCAGGATCTATGTTTCAACCATCACCATGGTAACCAGGATCTACGTTCCTACCCTCACCATGGTAACCAGGATCTACGTTCCTACCCTCACCATGGTAACCAGGATCTACGTT
>LR738563.1:14307478-14334978 GCA_902685375.1 Neostethus bicornis
CGTTTTTACCCTCACCATGGTAACCAGGATCTATGTTCCTACCCTCACCATGGTAACCAGGATCTACATTCCTACCCTCACCATGGTAACCAGGATCTACATTCCTACCCTCACCATGGTAACCAGGATCTACGTTCCTACCCTCACCATGGTAACCAGGATCTACGTTCCTACCCTCACCATGGCAACCAGGAAGAACATGCAAACTACACACAAAAAGGTTAGTGTTTCAAGCCCCGTTCTACCCAAGATTCGAACCCCAATGTTTTTCTTGTGAGGCCTATGTGCTAACCACTCTGCCAACGTGCCACCCATAAACCCTCATAAACGCCAACATGGGAGACGGTAGCGCAGTGGTAGAGCGTTCACCCACGGACCGGAAGTTAACCAGAAGTTTGCGGGTTCGCATCCCACTGAGTGCATGTCTAGGGTCCTAAGAGAAGACACCTTACCCCCCGTTTCTCCCACCGTTGGTGCCATCATAGGTGGCAGCCTACTGCGGTGAAATGCAGCACATAAATTTTCTGGTGAGGGATTAATACAATATATTAAAAATAAATAAATAAACAGTTGAGGGTTCTTTTGTTTGTTTATTTGTTTTTTTAAAACAGCTTTAAAAAAGCTTTAAAACAGCTGAAAAGCGTGAGAAAACCCCCGAATTTTTAAACAAATTTGTTGAAAGAAAAAAAAAAACCTAGAGTTTGCGTAAATTCTAAAAAGCTGGAAGAAAATACTTTTAAAAAACAAACAAACAAAAATAAAGTTTGCTAATCGCTAAAGTTAGCTTTCAAACCCGGAAACAAAAGTTTCTAAAAAATTTTTTTTAAAAAGTCTAAAATACTTAAGTCAAATTAAAAAGTTAATGAAAAAAGACAAAAGAAAAATGAACAAAGTCATTTTTTCTTTTTAAAAAATCTTTAAAAAACAGAAAGATAGATAAATAAATAAAAAAAAAGTCGAAAAGCTGAAGTTAATTAAAGCGCTGAAAAAGTCGAGGGTACAGGATGGCAGGGTGAGGGACCATCAGGCGTCCTGAATCACCTAATCCCGGAGCGGACTTTAAGTAAATAACCAGCCAATCATAATCCCACATTCTCCTTTGTTTGTTTCATGTGTCACAGCTTTGGTGATGTCTACAGAAACCCTGAGGAGCTCAATCTGACGGAACACGAGCCCAGTTTCATCCTCTAAGCTCTTTTCTTCAAAAAGACACAAGTCCAAGAATCCACTCCGTGAAGCCCCGCCCCTCTTAAAAAAAACCATAAACAAAAATAAACAAAAAACATGTCAATCGTTTGTTTTGTTTTACCTTTTTTTTAATTTAAAGAAATACGATTTGGACGATGACGTCATCCAGCCCCTCCTTCCGCCAAAAAATAATAGAAAACTTATAAAAAATTGTGGGAATCGTTTGTGCTACAAAAATTTTTGTTTGTGCTGTTTTAGTTTATTTAAATTATAAGAAAAATTATTTGGACTAAGACGTCATCCAAGATGGCGACACCCGGAAATAAATGAAGGTTTGGATGACGTCATCGACCAAATTTTATTTCTTTACATTTAAAAAAACTAAAAAAGCACAAACGATTGACATATTTTTTATTTATTAATTTATTTTTTTAAGAGGGGCGGGGCTTCACAGAGCTCCAGAATCAGACTCCTGTCGATCCGAGCCAATCAGTGATGACGAGATGGACCACAACCCCTAAATCTACAGAGCTGACTCTTTTATGTCTCTTGTGTACCCTGAACTTGAGTTCTAACCCGGGTTCTTCACAGGACCCTGTACCAGATACCCCCATCCTCCCTCTGGGCCAGTAATCCCCGTCCCGTGTATGTGCACAAAACAAAAACAAAACAGCCAGCCGCCCGGTGTTTTGGCAGCGTTTATGTTCCACAAAATGCTGTTTATTTCTCCAGCCGCGGCTCTAATCTCCGCTTACTTAGCCGGGATTTCCGGATCATTCCACCTCGACAGGAAATATTTGGCCGACCTGGTCAGATGTTGGGACTCGGACCGTCCTACCTGGTGGATCTGGTTGGGCTGACCTCTTCTGAACTCATCTGTGGAGCTCCACACCTGCAGGTTTAACCTTGGGAGGAACAGATGGAAGCAGAAAAACATTGTTATCGTCTCTGCTTGCACGAGCAGACGGAGGGAATCAGAAAAAGATTGTATTTAGTCTGAGAAAGAAGTGGAACCCGATCTGCAGCAGGACATCCACACAGACCCCCCTTCAGAAAAATACATCCAAGGTTAGATCGTCTCCGTAAAAACTGGGATCAAAATTATTTTTATACCATTTTCTATAGAAAATAAACTATATTCTGGGAATAAATTCCTTCTTTTCTCACTAGAGGGAGCTACACCAAGTCAGTTTAATCCACTCCATTTTCTGAGTCTGCTTTTCTCAAACCAAACTATGGTTGGAGGGCCAAACGTGGTCCAGTGATTCCTACCTGAACATACCCGGCTTCACTGTGGTGGGTGTATGAGGTGGCGTGAGTCAGAATGATGGCAAAACTGTGGTCAATCATGGTGAGGGTCGGAACGTAGATCCTGGTTACCATGGTGGGGGTAGGAACGTAGATCCTGGTTACCATAGTGAGGGTAGGAACGTAGATCCTGGTTACCATAGTGAGGGTAGGAACGTAGATCCTGGTTACCATGGTGAGGGTAGGAACATAGATCTTGGTTACCATGGTGAGGGTAGGAACATGGATCTTGGTTACCATGGTGGGGGTAGGAACGTAGATCCTGGTTACCATGGTGAGGGTAGGAACATAGATCTTGGTTACCATGGTGAGGGTAGGAACGTAGATCCTGGTTACCATGGTGAGGGTAGGAACATAGATCTTGGTTACCATGGTGAGGGTAGGAACGTAGATCCTGGTTACCATAGTGAGGGTAGGAACGTAGATCCTGGTTACCATGGTGAGGGTAGGAACATAGATCCTGGTTACCATGGTGAGGGTAGGAACGTAGATCCTGGTTACCATGGTGAGGGTAGGAACGTAGATCCTGGTTACCATGGTGAGGGTAGGAACGTAGATCCTGGTTACCATGGTGAGGGTAGGAACGTAGATCCTGGTTACCATGGTGAGGGTAGGAACCCGGTTACTCTTCACCCTGAACTTCTTGATCTTTGATGTGTACTGGTTCGGTTTTTACCACCTCCGTCCTCATCCTGTAAAAACTTTCTGTTGATGTGATCAAATTTCCAGAAGCTTTTTTGCTCCATCCTTCAAGTCCACGTCCAAGGCCGTCTGCATGTGTGTGTGTGTGTGTGTGTGTGTGTGTAATGTGACCCAGGCGACAGGCCGTATCGCTCTCAGAGATCAGTGCGGTTATCTCTGGACCAGCACACCCTACCCCTGCTTAACCTCTGACCTCTTCAGCCCGTGTGTTTGTTTACAGAGTGTGTGAGGAAAGATCGGTGAGTGATCGGTCGCTGCCGTATGATCCACGGTCCACTAGTGAAATCTCAACGTTAGACTTTATAAACCATAGAAACCAGAATAAAACATCTTTATGTCACACACCGACACCACTAACTGTACAATACACACACACACAAACTGGAGAACTGTTTAGTCTAGTGTTTTTATGTCTATGGTCGCTCAGGTTAGATCCATAGTAGTGGGGGAGGGGTGTGAAAAATCTCATTTGTGTTTAAAGGAAATAAAGCAAAACAAACTCTGACTTTTCTTTTTTTCTATTTTTTATTTTTGTCTATTTTTAAATGTTTTTTTTATTTATTATTTTATTGCCGTTTTTTTTTTCCTCTTCCCCCTCTTTTATCATTTTTTTTTCAAATTTTATTTTTAAAATGTATTTAAAAACGTTTTTGTATTTTTTTTTTTTAATATATACTTTATTGTTTTCAAAAATGTTTTTTTTGTATTTTTTTATTTTATTTTAAAGAAAAATTATTTGTTTTTCTAGCTAATTTTTTCCATGTTTTTCCTCTTTTGTAAAAAATATTTTAATTTATTTTGCAGTATTAAAATTTTAAATAAACGACTTAATTTTTCAAAATAAATAAATTAAAATTTTTTAAACAATTTTAAATGTTTTTATTTCTTAAAAATACGTTTTAATTGATTTTATTTAAAATTTGTTTTTTATTTTTTATTATTATTTTGTATTTTTAAATTAAATCTTAAGTGTTTATTTTGAAAAATATTTTCAAATAAAAAATCTTTCAATTTTTTATCACTGTGATTTTTTTTTTTCAAGCTTTAAAGTTTTCAAGTTTTTTATTTGTATCTTTTTAGAAATTTAGTTTATTTAAAAAAAAAATTGTCATAAAAATAAATAAATTCTAGAAATGTTTTTTACGATCTTCAACATTTTGGAAAATCTTAATATTTCCTCTTTTTTTGTTGTTTTTTTCCCGACATTTTAAATCCTCAGGAATGTATTTCCTGCTTTCAAACATCAGATGTGCTGCCTTCTTATCTCGTGACCTTTAAAACGGGGCATCTGAGACCTAATCTGGGCCACAGCTCGATGCCCACTCAGGTTCTGAAACTGTCCTTATCCAAACAGCTCTAATGAATGGCTCTATTACTCACTGCACACAAACACCATCCGCCATCTTATCTCTGGGGCATAAATCAGAGCCAAACCTGGAGGACTCTGTTCTCCTTCCCTGCTTCGTTCAACGGTTAGAAGAAAAGAAGTTTAAGTGCTTTAAACGTTTTTAGAAAACACAACAAAATGAGAGATAAGGGTAGAAAATAGGAAGCGTGGAAGTCCGACGCGTTCCCAGACGACTTGTCTGACGTCCCTCTCCATCATATCAGGATGACTGGAGGGTTTTTGGAGAGGGGGATGAAACGAAGAGTCCGTCCAGCATTCCTCCTGCTAGCAACCATCAGCAGGCACCTCCTGAAAGAGCGACCCATCCCATGAATCACCCACTGCCGTGCTGATGAGGGAGGAGACTCTGTAAGCCAATCAAATTATCCGATGACAGAAAAACTAAAAAAATCACTGACAGCAGAGCTCCGCCCATTTCTCCTGACTCTCAGTGTGTGTGGTCTCCAAACCTGAACAGGTCTCCAGTCTGTTTGAGGACTGCATAGAGGGATTGACAACCAATCACGTTCACGTTCACACTTATTATTAATTTGAACTAATTAATTAGAAAATTGTGAAAATTTTTATTGGTGAAAAAGTCACGTTTGCTGCTTTTATTCAGCAGAAAAGACCAGAAAGCTAGCTGCACGGTGGCCTCACAGCAAGAAGGTCAGGGTTTGAGTCCTGGAGTGGGGGCGTGGCTTGAATCACTGGTCTGTCTGTGTGGAGTTTGCATGTTCTCCCCGTGTATTGAATTGAATTTACTTTATTTATCCCTGAAGTGAAATTTGAGAGCTGCGGTGTTACTTTCACTTCAGATTTTCTGTCCCGTTCCTTTGAGCAGCGGGGTTGCAGGAGTCTTCAGATGGTCCACAGATTCATGGAGATAGTGGGAGGGATTTAACATGATCATTCTGTCCCTTGCCACCTCCTCCACGCAGGCGAGGGGTGAGCCAACCACACGTCCAGCTTTTTTTTATCAGTCTGTTGGCATTCTTCGTTTTTATACCAGCTTCCCAGGCGGGCACAGCAAAAAACAGGACCCTCTCCATGACGGCATGGTAAAACATGGGGAGCCTCTTGTCGCAGACGTTGAAGGACCTGAGCTTTCTGAGGTGGTACTGCACACTCAGGCCCTTTTTGGTGGACCAGGTGAACGCCCAAGAATCTGTATGAGGGGACCATCTTCATTAAAACAGACCGGTGACGGTTGGGACCCCCTCCTGCTGAAGCCCACAACCATCTCCTTTGTTTTGGTTCAGGTGCAGATGGTTCCCTCCACACCACTGGATGGAGTCCCTCACCAGGTTCCTGTACTCGTCCTCCACACACCCGACGATGGCGGTGCCAAATCGCTTTAAAACGGCTCGTTAAAGTTTAAAATAACTATTTTTTTGTCTGTTTTTGATAAAAGAAAGCAGTCATAAAAAAACACCCAGCAAAATGATAAATGCAGAAAAATTTTACGTAAATTTTACGTAAAGAAAATTTTACGTAAAAATTTTCTTTACGTAAAATTTGAAAAATGCTTTCTTGATAATGTGTGGGTTTTTTTTTTTTTTTTTTTTTAAAAGGTCGTCGGTTGTTGTTTTCTACCATCTGGGAGGAGCTTGGAGTAGAACCGCTCCTCCGAGTCGAGAGAAGCCAGATGAGGTGGTTCGGGCATGTCCTATTGGGAGGAGACCAAGAGGCAGACCCCAGACCTGCTGGAGGGACTACGGTATGTCTCACAGCTGGACAGGGAACACCTCAGGATCCTCCTGGGTGAGCTGGAGGATGCAGCCGGGGTGAGAGAAGCCTGGGCTTCCCGTCTGAGGAACCCCCGCGACCCGGCCCTGGACAAGCGGAAGACGATGGAACGTAAACACAAACAGCCGAGCAATTAAAAGTTCACGATTAGTAAAAACATTAAACGACAATAATCAAAATGAGCAGGTTAAGATCTACCGCTTCTGTTCAGGGATCGGATTGAGACAGGAACAACCCGCTCTTTATTTCACTTGATTTTAACCCAACACCGTCCCTCTGGGAGTGACCAGGATGGACAGGATCAGAGGAACAGCACATGTTAGAGGTTTTAAAGTCAGAGAGGCCAGACTGAGATGGTTTGGACATGTGCAGAGGAGAGAGAGAGAGTACATCAGAAGAAGGATGCTGGGTTTGGAACCACCAGGAAAGAGGACAAGAGGAAGACCAAAGAGGAGGTTCATGGATACAGTGAAGGAAGACATGAAGATAGTTGGTGTGACTGAAGAGGATGCAGGAGATAGGGTTAGATGGAAGAAACTGACTTGATGTGGCGCCCCCTGGAGGGAGATCATGGAAGGAGAAGAAGAAGACCGTACTAAGCGATGAAGCTCAAACTGTAGGTTCAGGGGGTTTGTGGGGTCAGACACCCTGATCAGTGGCAAACCCACCAGTCTCCTCACCCATTTCACCACCTGCAGCAGAGAGTTCCTGCCCTCGAGCGCCAGGTTACCAAACCAGGACAAGAAAGCCTCGATCTAAGCCAGGGGTGTCAAACTCCGGTCCTCGAAGACTGGTGTCCTGAGCCAACAGCCAATAAAATCAGGCCCATTGATTCAATAAGCTGGCTCAGGTGTGAAGATGTAAGAACGCATGGCAAACCTTCAGGGCACCGGCCGTCAAGGACCGGAGTTTGACACTCTCAAGTGTTCGAGACTTCGGAAAAACACTGACTATCATTGGGCAAATTCAACCCTAGATAACTCGTAATTTTGGTGTCTACATTTGTGTTTGCGCATGCATACCCCTCTTTAAGGAAAGGGCAGAGCGGGCTGTTTTTCTTGAGAAGGCTGAGGTCTTTTGGTATATGTGGTGACATGCTGCACATTTTTTACCAGTCTGTCGTTGCAAGTGCAGTCTTCTTCGCGGTCGTCTGCTGGGGAGGCGGTTTGACCACAAGTGACAGCTATCGTCTGGACAGAGTGCATGAGGAAAGTGCAGCTGTGATGGTGGATGTGGAATCTCTGGGAGGTGTTTAGGAGAAGCAGATGAGGGCTCTGATGCAGGGCATCCTGAAAAATCACCATCACCCTCTGCATGAGGGGGAAGGATGGAGGGAGAGATCGACAGGCGGATCGGTGCGGCGTCAGCAATAACTAGGACGCTGCATCGGTTCGTCATGGTAACAAAAAAGTTAAGCCGAAAAGCAAAGCTCTGGATTTACAAGTCGATCTACGTTCCTACCCTCACCATGGTAACCGGGATCTAGGATTCTACCCTCACCATAGTAACCAGGATTTACATTCCTACCCTCACCATGGTAACCAGGATCTACGTTCCTACCCTCACCATGGTAACCAGGATTTACATTCCTACCCTCACCATGGTAACCAGGATCTACGTTCCTACCCTCACCATGATAACCAGGATTTACATTCCTACCCTCACCATGGTAACCAGGATCTACGTTCCTACCCTCACCATGGTAACCAGGATCTACGGTCCTACCATCACCATGGTAACCAGGATCTGTGTTCCTACCCTCACCATGGTAACCAGGATCTACGTTCCTACCCTCACCATGGTAACCAGGATCTACGTTCCTACCCTCACTATGGTAACCAGGATCTGTGTTCCTACCCTCACCATGGTAACCTGGATCTACGTTCCTACCCTCACCACGGTAACCAGGATCTACGTTCCTACCCTCACCATGGTAACCAGGATCTACGTTCCTACCCTCACCATGGTAACCAGGATCTGTGTTCCTACCCTCACCATGGTAACCAGGATCTGTGTTCCTACCCTCACCATGGTAACCTGGATCTACGTTCCTACCCTCACCACGGTAACCAGGATCTACGTTCCTACCCTCACCATGGTAACCAGGATCTACGTTCCTACCCTCACCATGGTAACCAGGATCTACCACGTTCCTCCCCTCACCATGGTGACCAGCTGTGAATGGTGACCGAAAGAATGAGATTGTGGATTCAGCGGGTCCGGGGTCTACCTTTTGGTCTCCTCCCAGTGAGAGGTGCCCGAAACACCTCACCAGCGAGGTGGGCCATCCTGACCAGATGCCCATACCACCACATCTAGCTTCTCTCAACCTGTACTTCCTTCTGGATGGCAGAGCTCCTCCCTTTATCTTTGAGTGAGAGCACAGCCACCCCACAGAGGAAGCGCATTTCAGCCGTTTGTATTTGCGATCTCATTCTTTTGGTCACCACCCACAGCTGGGGATGGAATCATCTGTCTAATCCGGGCCCTCCGTATCCGTCCTACCTCTCCTCCACCACCGTCATGACAACTTTGATCCGTTTCTTTAAGCCAGAGCTTCCATCGGCTCGTCCACGTTTTCATTACGGCTGGTGTGTTTGACAGAAATCAGACCGACCCGTCACGCTTTCACTCAGTTGACGCATGTTTTCCTGGCATGTCGGACATGTTGTTCTCCGTCCTGTCTTTGGTTATTATACAGAACAAACCAGCAGGAAAAGGTCCGATCCGACTTTCATCCACTTTTTACCACATTTCAGAGTCAATTTCCTCCGTCTTTTATCCGTTTATTCTGGAAAGTGAAGGTTCGTTTGGGGGAGCAGGGGGGGATTCTGATCTTTTCGGGCCCTTTAAACGGGACCACGTTATGTTGTTTCCTTAATGACTGTTTGTCGGTAAATCGATTTTTCCGACACTTGAGCGTTCTCGTTACCGGATAATTCCCGATGCTTTGTGTGTGGGAAACACCTGACGGATGGAAAGTAGATATTTTCTCCCACAGCTTTGAAATCCACGGTGCTGACTGATTTTATTTAACCCAGTGGAACCAGACGTCCTGTTAGTGGGACATGACAAATAAATATAACTCCCTTCCAACTACCTCCACATGTTCTACCACGTCACAAGCTCCAGATTCCTCAGATGTTATGGTGTAAACCATCCCAGCATGCAATTACCAGTAAACACGCATTTCTGACAAGTCACACATGGGATTCATCCATCACACCAAACTGGTTCCCAGTAGGAACGTACTGGGATGCTGAAACAGGAGTCGAACAGATGGATGAAAACCAGAAAGAATCACGTTCGGGTTTAAATGTCTTTTTTTTTTTTTTTATTGGAAACACATGAAATCAAATGGACATTAATCAGTTATCGTTGGTCAAAAGTATTAAAAATAGGACTAAAATGTTCCGTTCCGTCGTCGTCCGCTCATCCGGGGTCGGGTCACAGGGGGCAACAACCTCAGACAAGAAGCCCAGGCCTCTCTCACCCCGGCTGCATCCTCCAGCTCACCCGGAAGGATCCCGAGTCATTCCCCGGCCATCTGTGAGACATAGTCTCTCCAGCAGGTCCGGGGTCTGCCTGTTGGTCTCCTCCTGGTGGAACGTGCCCGAAACGCATCACCAGCGAGGCGCTCGAGGGAAATCCTGACCAGATGCCCGAACTGTCCCATCTGGCTCCTCTCGACCTGGAGGAGGAGCAGCTCAATACCGAGCTCCTCCCGGATCTCTGAGTGAGAGCCCAGCCACCCTGCGGAGGAAGATCATTTCGGCCGCTTGTATCGCGATCTCATTCTTTCAGTCACCACCCAGAACTGGTTACCATGGTGAGGGTAGGAATGTAGATCCTGGTTACCATGGTGAGGGTAGGAACATAGATCCTGGTTACCATGGTGAGGGTAGGAACATAGATCCTGGTTACCATGGTGAGGGTACGAACATAGATCCTGGTTACCATGGTGAGGGTAGGAACGTAGATACTGGTTACCATGGTGAGGGTAGGATTGTAGATCCTGGTTACCATGGTGAAGGGAGGAACGTAGATCCTGGTGACCATGGTGAGGGTAGGAACGTAGATACTGGTTACCATGGTGGGGGTAGGAACGTAGATCCTGGTTACCATGGTGAGGGTAGGAACGTAGATCCTGGTTACCATGGTGAGGGTAGGAACCTAGATCCTGGTTACCATGGTGAGGGTAGGAACATAGATCCTGGTTACCATGGTGAGGGTAGGATTGTAGATCCTGGTTACCATGGTGAGGGTAGGAACGTAGATCCTAGTTACCATGGTGAGGGTAGGAATGTAGATCCTGGTTACCATGGTGAGGGTAGGAACCTAGATCCTGGTTACCATGGTGAGGGTAGGAACCTAGATCCTGGTTACCATGGTGAGGGTAGGAACGTAGATCCTGGTTACCACGGTGAGGGTAGGAACGTAGATCCTGGTTACCATGGTGAGGGTAGGAACGTAGATCCTGGTTACCACGGTGAGGGTAGGAACGTAGATCCTGGTTACCACGGTGAGGGTAGGAACGTAGATCCTGGTTACCACGGTGAGGGTAGGAACGTAGATCCTGGTTACCACGGTGAGGGTAGGAATGTAGATCCTGGTTACCATGGTGATGGTAGGAACCTAGATCCTGGTTACCATGGTGAGGGTAGGAACATAGATCCTGGTTACCATGGTGAGGGTAGGATTGTAGATCCTGGTTACCATGGTGAGGGTAGGAACGTAGATCCTAGTTACCATGGTGAGGGTAGGAATGTAGATCCTGGTTACCATGGTGAGGGTAGGAACCTAGATCCTGGTTACCATGGTGAGGGTAGGAACCTAGATCCTGGTTACCATGGTGAGGGTAGGAACGTAGATCCTGGTTACCACGGTGAGGGTAGGAACGTAGATCCTGGTTACCATGGTGAGGGTAGGAACGTAGATCCTGGTTACCACGGTGAGGGTAGGAACGTAGATCCTGGTTACCACGGTGAGGGTAGGAACGTAGATCCTGGTTACCACGGTGAGGGTAGGAACGTAGATCCTGGTTACCACGGTGAGGGTAGGAATGTAGATCCTGGTTACCATGGTGATGGTAGGAACATAGATCCTGGTTACCATGGTGAGGGTAGGAACGTAGATCCTGGTTACCATGGTGAGGGTAGGAACGTAGATCCTGGTTACCATGGTGAGGGTAGGAACGTAGATCCTGGTTACCATGGTGAGGGTAGGAATGTAGATCCTGGTTACCATGGTGATGGTAGGAACATAGATCCTGGTTACCATGGTGAGGGTAGGAATGTAGATCCTGGTTACCATGGTGATGGTAGGAACATAGATCCTGGTTACCATGGTGAGGGTAGGAACATAGATCGACTTGTAAATCAAGAGCTATGTTTTTCGTCTCAGCTCTCTCTTTACCACGACGGACCGATGCAGCGTCCTAGTTATTGCTGATGACGCACCGATCCGCCTGTTGATCTGCCGCTCCATCCTCCCCCCACTCGTGAACAAGACCCAGAGATACTTAACCTCCTCCACTTGGGGCAGGACCGTGTCCCCGACCCGCATGGGGCATCTTTCATTCCAGATATTTTTTAATATTGGCATCCTGATTGGGACACAGCTGAGCCCCAAGAGGAGGGGTTTAAGAATCTCTCAGTTTTGGGGGGAAGGATGAAGCGGGAGATCGACAGACTGTTCGGTTTGGCGTCCCCACTAATTACGACTCATTAGGACGTCGTGGTGAAAAACAAAAGTGCCAAAAAGTGAAGCTGTTGATTTACCAGTGGATCCACATTCCTATGCTAAGTGATGTTACTGGTTTTCCTGGTCCCACTGCGGCCTGTCATCATCCCCAGCACGTCTCCTCCAGGATTGTTTTTCTACTTGACTTCTAAGAACTTGTTCCTAGAAATAAATCTGGATCAGAGTTTCTGGTGTTCCAGCGGGGGCTTTTCCAGGCCAGCCAGCTGTGGTGGATAACCCAGATGTTTGTAGAAGAGTGGCAGGTTCCCCGCACGCCTGGATCCCACAGCTCAGTGCAGGATTTACTGCGCCGCTTCACAAACGGTAACATTTCCAGGGGATTTAGGTCGCTAATCAGTGTTTATGCAGTCAGACTGTCCCGACGCACAAAAGGACACGGTAAACTTCACTGAGTCGTTACGGCGAAACGAGCTAGACATCGTTACATCGTTATTACTCATAAAGCTGAATACAAACCATGTGAATTCAGAAAAAGTGACGTCATAACCAACCGGCCAATAGTACTGCTTCTACAGCGCCTTGCCCTGGCCATCGAGACACACCTGGCCTTTCTTGAAATGATCGTACGACCAGAAATCCCATTTCACACAGTGTATGCCCAGTTTAAGATGGTGTCTTACCGTCCGGATCAGCCACAGCCTTAATTTGAGCTTAATTACTTACCTTGCAGGAGAGGTACCGTGATCAAGAAGATGGGTCACCCAGGGTAAGGCTCAGCCAAACCCGGCTGTGCTGACCGCTTTGAATTCCCTTGAGGAGTGTTTGTCCTTTGACCAGGAGAAGCCGGCTCGAATCCCACTGAGCCGTCGAGGCAGACTCCTAAGACCCTAGTTGCTACTACCATTGGTATTGTTGTAGCTGCTCCTTCCATCGTTTCCCTTCAGGGGGCGCCACATCAAGTCAGTTTCTTCCATCTAACCCTATCTCCTGCATCCTCTTCAGTCACACCAACTATCTTCATGTCTTCCTTCACTGTATCCATGAACCTCCTCTTTGGTCTTCCTCTAGTCCTCTTTCCTGGTGGTTCCAAACCCAGCATCCTTCTTCTGATGTACTCTCTCTCTCTCCTCTGTACATGTCCAAACCATCTCAGTCCGGCCTCTCTGACTTTAAAACCTCTAACATGTGCTGTTCCTCTGATCCTGTCCATCCTGGTCACTCCCAGAGAGATCCTCAGCATCTTCATCTCTGCTACAAACATCTCTGTTTCCTGTTTTTTTCTCAGTGACACTGTCACTAGGCCAATCAGCATGGCCGCTCTCACCACACTGTCTCTAGACCAATCAGCATGGCCGCTCTCACCACACTGTCTCTAGACCAATCAGCATGGCTGCTCTCACCACACTGTCTCTAGACCAATCAGCATGGCCGCTCTCACCACACTGTCTCTAGACCAATCAGCATGGCCGCTCTCACCAGACTGTCTCTAGACCAATCAGCATGGCCGCTCTCACCACACTGTCTCTAGACCAATCAGCATGGCCGCTCTCACCACACTGTCACTAGACCAATCAGCATGGCCGCTCTCACCACACTGTCTCTAGACCAATCAGCATGGCCGCTCTCACCACACTGTCTCTAGACCAATCAGCATGGCTGCTCTCACCACACTGTCTCTAGACCAATCAGCATGGCCGCTCTCACCACACTGTCTCTAGACCAATCAGCATGGCCGCTCTCACCAGACTGTCTCTAGACCAATCAGCATGGCCGCTCTCACCACACTGTCTCTAGACCAATCAGCATGGCCGCTCTCACCACACTGTCACTAGACCAATCAGCATGGCCGCTCTCACCACGGGTTTCTACACTTTCCCTTTCATTCTAGCTGAAACTCTTCTATCACACATCACACCTGATTTTACGGTGATTTGTGTTTTGTCTTATATTAATGTTTTGAGATGCAAATTCTATCAAATTGAACATGTACTGTTTTTAATTCAACATGAATTCTTTTAAAATGGGTCCCCAGGAAGAACGGCCGCAGTCCGCTGCAGCTAATGGGGCTAAACCAGGCATGGGAAAACAACAGCTGGCGGTTGACAAACAAGTCAGGTGTGTCGGAAAAAAATATATGAAATAAAGTCAGTAATGTCAACTCAGCAACTTTGACGCCATATTTAGCGAGTATTCAGACCTTCTAGCCGCTAGAGTCGCTAAAATTTGACGACTCTTTCTCTTTTTTTTCTCAAAAACCGCCAACAAGGCGGCTTTTTCTAGTGTTATTGAAGAAAACACTAGTGCTATTGAAGTTTTTTGGAGTCTGTGACGGAAAGGCAGATGGTAGCTCAGCGGTAGAACAATCGCCCTAGGACCGGAGGTTCGTGGGATCGAATCTCACTGAGCTCACGGCAGCACTCAAATTACTTTTAGGGGAGACAGCAAGTCAGTGGTTAGAGTGTTCGCGCGCGGACCGGAAGTTCGCGAGTTTGCATCCCACAGAGAGCACATCTAGGGTCCTTGGAGAAGACACCTAACCCCCATTTTTCCCACCATTGGTGCCGTCGAAGGGCAGCCTACTGCGGTGTAAGGAGTGCAGCACACAAATTTCCCCGGTGAGGGATGAATAGAGTAATTCTTTATTCTTTGAAATCACGTGGTTACGCCTGAAATCAATGAGCAACGCCTGTTGCTGTTGTGGCCACTCCCCCTCCCAAAGTGCTGCGTATGCGTGGAAAAAGTGTGTGTTTGTGTTAGATTGAGAAAAGGGAGCCAGCGAGAGAGAGGAATGTTTGGGTGTGTGAGAGAGAGAAATGAGGGGACAGCTCAGTGGGAGAACGTTCGCCTTTGGACCGGGTGAAGCCGTTTTGAATCCCACAAGCTCATGCCTAGGTGTCCTTGGGGAAGATACCTAACGCCCCATTTCTCCCACCTTAGGCTCTGTCATTGGCTGCCTGTTGCAGTGCAACGCAGCACAGAAATTTACCCGTTGAGGGATGAATACGGTACCTTAAAACAAAAAATAAAAAAATAGTCTAAGTGTCTGTGTTTGAGAGGAATTTGTCCGTCTGTGTGTTTGAGAGGGAGTGTGTTATGATGTGTTGTGAGGGTGGTTGGAACCATCGCTGGGGGCTTGCGATGGTAACGCTGGACTGGTAGATCTCAAGAGGTTTGATATTTGATAAGTAGATTTTGGTGCAAAATATTTTGGGCACCCCTAGTCTCTGTCCTTTCCTCTCTTGTGAACAAAATCCACCGACTTAAACTTGGTTAGGACTCTGTCCCTGATCTTTAGATCCATTTCTATCCAAGAACCAATATCTAGGATTTGGGGGCATTTGGAGTTGAAGATAACGGCCTGACGAAACAGTAACACGACATCAAATCCACTGAAAACTGGACCTACGTTGGATTCAAACTCTGTCCTTTCCAGATCCCTCCGTGCATGGCAGCAATCATAATGAATATTATCTCTATTATAAACTGTTGAAATCTTGAGTAAGAAGAAACATTCAGATGAAACTCAAGACCATTATTTAAATTCTTGAACAGATTCAGAAGTCGACGCGCCAACATTACTGTCGAATTTTTTCCATATTTTGTAATAATCCGACTGTTTTCACAAACGATCTTATATCTAAGATTTCTAAAGTATATTAGTGCAGTTTGAAGCATGACTAAAAACACACCCATTACACCAGACGAAGACGGAGGAGCTTTTAACTGCATAATAAGCAAAAAAGTTTAAAGTAATTACTGGTCGTTAAGAGTAATTTAAGGGGTGGGGGACGGATTCATCTGGTGGTCTGGATTATGAAGTCCGGTAGGATAATACACATAAAAACGGACCTTTAAATTCAGCAGAGGATTTTCTCATTAGATCCAAGGCAAACATAGTTGTGTGGATTTCTAAATATTATTCAGAAAGAACCGTGTGCAGGATTAAGATGAAAACACACGATCCAACAGCCCGATGCTCCCTCTGAAGTCTGACCTTTTACCTCTTTGAAGTCCATCTCTTTAATTAAGCCAAATATTTGCTCCAATCTTCCATTAACTTGGTGTTTTCTGACACCCTGCAGAAGAATTCAGGAGGGAAATCTTTCAAGGTTCCCGATCTCACAGAACCCCGACATGGTCCATGTTTCTGTGATTCAAACGCTCAGCTTGTAAATGCAACGCTCCAACTTGGCCTCGTTTCCTTGGACTTGTTGCAGGTGTTTCATGTTTTAACCCGTAAAGCAGCAAAATAAAGCCACAAATTCACCGTTTGTGGAAAGAGTTCGGTGGAGGGTCAGCACGGTGGAGGGTCAGCTGGATGGAGAGTCAGCCAGGTGGATGGTCAGCTGGGTGGAGAGTCAGCTAGGTGGAGGGTCAGCTGGGTGGAGAGTCAGCTAGGTGGAGAGTCAGCCAGGTGGATGGTCAGCTTGGTGGAGAGTCAGCCAGGTGGATGGTCAGCTGGGTGGAGAGTCAGTTAGGTGGATGGTCAGCTTGGTGGAGAGTCAGCCAGGTGGATGGTCAGCTTGGTGGAGAGTCAGCTAGGTGGATGGTCAGCTTGGTGGAGAGTCAGCTAGGTGGAGGGTCAGCTGGGTGGAGAGTCAGCTAGGTGGAGGGTCAGCTGGGTGGATGGTCAGCTTGGTGGAGAGTCAGCTAGGTGGAGGGTCAGCTGGGTGGAGAGTCAGCCAGGTGGAGGGTCAGCCAGGCTGAGAGTCAGCTAGGTGGAGGGTCAGCCAGGTGGAGGGTCAGCCAGGCTGAGAGTCAGCTAGGTGGAGGGTCAGCCAGGTGGAGGGTCAGCCAGGCTGAGAGTCAGCTAGGTGGAGAGTCAGCTAGGTGGAGGGTCAGCTTCAAGATAATACAAACAAGTAATTATAATAAAACAACCCCCCTGCGTGCCCATGCCCCTCCCACTGCCAACACGGTTTAAATTTCCGAGCCGTTGTCTTCCACTTATCTGAGGCCGGGTTGCAGGGGCAACAGTCTTAGATGACAAGCCCAGGCTTCCCTCACCCCAGCTGCATCTTGAACAGGGTCAGGTCATGGGCAAGAATGACGTCCAGAGCAGGCTCAAGTTTTAGGAAGGCTTGGGGTCTAGGGAAGCTTGCGTTCTCAGCAGTCAGGGTTCATGGACAGGCTTGAGTAACGGGCAGAAATGGAGTCTTGGGCAGGGGAGACTCCTGGGTATGTTTGATTTCTTGGCTGACTAGAGATCTTGGGAGGCCTGGAGTCTTGAGTATGCCTGTCTCTTGGGCAAGCTCAGGTCCAGGGGAGGCTTAAGTCACGCTCAGGTTTAGGTCTAAGGCATGCATGGTTCCTGGGTAGGTTCCGGTCATGGCCATAAAGCATGAACAATTATGGAGTCCGATGCAGATCTGGTTTTTGGCAGCTCGGAGTCTTGGTAGACATGGTTTCTGGGCCAGCAAGGTCCAAGCCTGGGCAAGCTTGGAGTTCTAGGCAGGCATAGTTCTTGAAAAGTCTTTCAGCTTAGTCAGGCTTGGATGATCGGAAGGCTAGGGTCCTGGGAAGGCATAGGTTCTGGCCAGTCTTCCATCTTCGGACAGCTTTGGCATGACAAAGGGAACAAGAAGGGGTGCCTTTCACAGATGACTTTACAAAGGTATGAAGGGCACCAAGAAAAAACAAGACACAGGTGCAAAGATTCGGCTGTAGCCAATAGGACCAGGTTTTAAGGAATCAGGGCAGAGGACAGAACAAGAGTGATGAAAACAGGGCCAGAAGGGAAGAGAGGAGAAAAGCTCACCTGAACGAATCATCGCTAAAAAAAAAAGGAGCTTCTCGGGAAGGTGTGAACTGAATGGAACAGGATGTAGCAGATTGGCTTCATCCAGATAGTGAATCGTTGGGTCTGGTTAAAGAGCTCCAGATCAGGACAGGATTTCAGAAGGGATCAGTTAAGCCTCCTTAACTGGTCACAGCTGCTTCTTTTCCCAGATTACAGTAGTTTTTGTTTACGTGTGCGTCCATGTAACTCCGTTCCCGTACCTGCGTCCCATCTGGACTCTGATCCTTGGATTCGAGCCACGCATCTCTTTCTAGTATGTCTGTAAATATTTGAAGAAGTTTTCTCCTCAGAAACCTGGAAGCAGACATTCTTAGCATGTCTGAGAGGTTTTATAACAGGCTGGTTTTGTCGGAGAAATTAAAAACAGCAGTGGTGTCTCACACGGGGTCATTCGGAAACATTCGGGTGACCTGAGGGCGTTTTTTTAAGGCCGAGATAACTTGTGCTATTCAGAGCCACGAGGGGGCAGAGCTAAAACCAGGAGGCGTACAGATGGACACGACTGCCAAGACATCTCAGGACTGCAGAGAGAGAAAAACAACAGAGAAAGTTCAAGTTCGACTGGCGTCGTAAACACGTTTTGGACAAACTAATGCTAAATGCTAACTTATATCAATCCTAACTCAACTGATTTGAATCCAAAATAAAGGTTTTTGAGAGATTGGTTCAGAGGAAAGGCGTGGTTGCCCTGCGACGGGATTTGGATTAAGATTTTTTGGCAGCTAGTCACGTTAGCGCATCAGAGGTTCTGTTCCGATCATAAAACAACGGATGTGACGCCATGACACTGTGAGGTCGGACTGTTTCCGGTTTAGGAGTTTTTAAAAGTTCTGTTCAGCATTTTTTAGCTTTTTGTAAACTTTATTTCAGATTTTCTTCTGCAAAAAAACCCGAAAGTCTGTGGATTTAGTAAATAAAATGAATCCACGAATCCAAGAAAAATTTTAATCCAAAACAACAGACATTAAAATATGACGTCATCAAAGCGCGCCCCTCCTTAAAGGGGAAACAACGGCACATTGAACAATTCAATTTTATTTGTTTAGCCCAAAATCACAGAATTTCCGTCTCAATGGGCTTCACAAAAAAAAGAGGAATGTATGAACACAGATACACAGCAAGAAAAATAACTAACAAATGCTAACTAAACAAGACTAGCATACTTATGCACTTAGACTCTCCTTCTCGGTGAGAAAAAACTCCTAAAAAACCCATCAGTGAGAAAAAATAGAAACCTCATGGGGATCCACATGAAAGAGAGATCCCTCCCCGAGACGAGGAACCAATGTGTCAAAGATTATTGTTTAAATATTAGCTTAATCTAATCTACAGCTAAATATCTAAAGAAGTCAATAAATGTTCTTCATCCTGATGGAAACACGGGGACTCCTCAGCCCGGAGATGTCCAGGACGGGGATGAGTAGATGTTCTTCATCCTGATGGAAACACGGGGGGCTCCTCAGCCCGGAGATGTCCAGTACGGGGATGAGTAGATGTTCTTCATCCTGATGGAAACACGGGGGGCTCCTCAGCCCGGAGATGTCCAGTACGGGGATGAGTAGATGTTCTTCATCCTGATGGAAACACGGGGGACTCCTCAGCCCGGAGATGTCAAGTACGGGGATGAGTAGATGTTCTTCATCCTGATGGAAACACGGGGGACTCCTCAGCCCGGAGATGTCCAGTACGGGGATGAGTAGATGTTCTTCATCCTGATGGAGCGGGGATGAAGAAGCGCGGAGGTCTCCTCGGTGTGGCCATGCCCAGGACAGGAACGCAGAGTCCTGGATGGGGCTCTCTCCCAGAGAGGAGGGAGAGAGGTGGACAACATGTGAATTGTATTGTACCAACTAGCAGTGTAATTCTAAATAAACAGACAATAGAGAACAATGAATGAGATAGAAAGCCAGGGGTTGGGGTAGAAGGAGGGGGTACAGTCCCTGGTTAGAGTAGGGGGTAAGCGGGAAAGGGCCAAGGCAGTCTGGCAGAGAATGGTAGATAGAATTAGAGGACAGAACCCCAATGTACCATACTTTCCCCAGCTTCTACTATCTAGCAGATAGTCTTTGTTGAATTACTTTGTATGTCTGGTCACAAGTCTTTATTTTCTTTTTGCACATACAGGAGTTTTTCCACAAACTGGTTGTTGATCCTCTATGTGGTCCTCAAACGGACTGGAGACCATTTCAGGTTGGTAGTCTGCCCACATTGGCTTCAGGGCAGAGGTTTGGGTTCTCGGAGTACTTCTAATGTCTTATTCCAAGTCACAGGTACATCCTGCTTCAATAAGTTTCCCTCTTTTCTTCCTCCAACTGGGTTTTTTAGGAGCTGCTTTTGTCTCCAGACTGAATGACTTCTCACATCGTTTTTTTTCCAAACAAGCAAACATTTGAACGCATCCTTCATGTTTTGTCTGCGATAGCGAGTTTTCTGCCGGTAATTACAGCCAGATGTTGCATCAAACCAACAAAGCCAACATCTTTAAGCCCAGAAAGTTGATGGAATAAAACTCCCAACCAGAAAGAACTGGCCCATTCCCAACGATTCACCCAAAACAGGTGGGGGGAGTGAAGTGGTCTGGGACTGGGTCTGTTTTGGGTTTAAAGTTCGGTTTTCGCTTGTGATCTCATGTAATCGTTGGGTTTCGGAAACATTTGGTAGGAATGCCCCTTCTGCATACCACACATTCCCATTTTTCATCCAGCTCCTTTTCTTTTGGGACTGGGAAGCACTGGGACAGCAACAGTGTCATGAGGAAAATTTATAGACGCTGATAAATAATCCCTAAAGCAAAAGAGGGGGACGGAGGGGCTGGGTGTTCTTTGCATTCAAATGTGGTTCCAGGAGGCCCTGACGTGGAGGGGGGCTCGGAGTGAAAACAGGTTGTTCTACCTCCTGCATTAATCACCGCAAACAAACTCCCGTTTGAACGCTTTTCTACATCTCAAGCATCTCTGTTGGCATGTCCGAGTCCCGATGGCGGCGTTTCAAACAGAAAGACTGATGCTCTCTCTGTGAGAGTGCACATGATCCTTTTTATGTGCAGGCTTTTGTGTGGTGCAGGGGAAACCACGTCTCTGTTTGAGGCCACGCAGTCTAACAGAGTCCAGCTGTGTGGTTCACACAGCCACGCAGCGCTGCAGACAAATTGAATCTCCTTTGTCCCATATATCACCTCGTATGCATCGCCGCTCCTCCTCGTGCCGCCGCTCTCACAGGAAATTTTTAGCAGCTTTAAATGAAAAACGACATTTTTCTTTTC
The DNA here is from genome assembly GCA_902685375.1 of Neostethus bicornis. Lineage (NCBI taxonomy): Eukaryota > Metazoa > Chordata > Actinopteri > Atheriniformes > Phallostethidae > Neostethus > Neostethus bicornis. Next base: position 14,328,578 of record LR738563.1, read on the forward strand.
TTTACATCTTAATCAAAAGTTGCCTCCGCAGGTTGAATTACGGCAAAGAGAGATTGTTTTAAAAGTGCTTCTTTGGGATCCATTTTTCTCCATATCTTTACACACATGTGCTTTTTGTGAGTTCATCAAAGCCAAATAAAATTTAATTTACTCTCAGGCGATAATTCATAGACGTCAAACACGTCGCGTTGAGTTATGGGCTTTTTTTCCTTGAATGTAAACAGAATAGAGTGATTATCTGCTGCACCTCGAGGCCTCATTCCAGCAGCTTTCCATGTGGAGCCAGAACATCCTACAGAGTCTCCTGGAAGACGTTCAGCTGCTGAAACTCCAGAAAAATGTCATCATGACGACTTCCAGCAACTCACAGTAACATGAGGATAAAAACCCAGTGAAGAACACAGAAATTCACTCAATTAGAAAATCCCACACTTTGAAATTACTTGAGCTCTTTCACAATAAAAGCGTGTGTTCCGTTACCGTTCTCACTAAGGCCGTATATGTTACTACCATAGAGGTTAAAGAACCTAAAAAAAACTTATAGTGACGTTTGGAGCTTCGGTTGTTATGGTTACCGTCTGGCGTTCAAGCAGGCATGATAGAAGAACTCAGAGTTCAAAGATGTAACTCATCGTCAGACAGCCAGGAAGACCTGGCTGGGAAGGATGATGAGGGTGACGATGACAACCTGACAATGAATTCTGGCGGATTGCCTTTAAATAGGTAGCAGGATCCACAGGTGTGTGTCATCAGACCAATCACCCTCAAGTGTCCCTAATCAGGGCGATGAGGGAAGGTCCAGGATCCCTCTGGTGGTGGACAGGATCATGACAGGATGTTTTTTGAGCAGCTGGTCTCTTATTTGTCCGTCCTGATCACAACCCTCAGTAGTAAAGAACTGTGGGAATCTTCTGAGTAGCGTTTCCTCGTTCAGCTCTTCAGCGGTGCCCACGCCATGCAAAGTCAAGATTTATCAAAACCCCGTAAATCGCCTCACGCAACGTAATCTGGGTGGAGCTAAGATACCTTTAGCTTTTTTCAGCATTCAGACTAACTTTGGGGCATCATGGTGGTGCCGTGGTTAGCACGGTGGCCTCACAACAAGAGGGTCAAGAGTTTGAGCCCCGCTGTGGGGGCGAGGCTTCAATCACTGACCTTCCTGTGGGTAGTTTGCATGTTCTCCCTGTGCATGTGTGGGTTTTCTATGGTTTCCTCCAAAAACATACATGTTAGGTTGATTGGACACTGAAAAATCGCCCCATAGGAATGAATGTGTGTGGATGGTTGTCCAAGTGTGTGTCCTCACAACAGACTGGTGGCATATTCAGAGGGTATCCTGCCCCTTGCCTGTAATCAGCCAAAACAGGCTCTGGCACCCTCTGCTACCCTATTAGGGGTAAGCGGTTCAGAAGATGAATGAATGACTAATTGCTCTTAATCGTTTATCATTGTTAAGATGGCTCCCGTTAAAGCACCGCTGAAGTTTGTCAAGGCGCCCTCCTACCTCTCCCAAAGTTTTGCAATACACAAGCTGCAAGCGGTAAGGAGTGGGCCATATCCGCTTTGCCAAAGTTCAACCCAGCTCCACCGACGCCCAGTCAAAATTTGGCTCCGCTAGATGTAAGTTCGTGGATGCCAGCGTCCGCCAAGCCTACGCAGAAATCTTAATAGTAATGCATACTTTATTGATCCCTCACCGGGGAAATTTGTGTGCGGCATTACACCGCAGCAGGCTGTGACGACAGCGCCAATGGTGGGAGAAACAGGGGGTTAGGTGTCTTGTCCAAGGACCTTAGATGTGAACTCAGTGGGAATCAAACCTGTGAACTTCCGGTTAACTTCCGAGGTCCGAGGGCGAACGCTCTACCACTGAACCACCACCTCTCCCTTTAATCTCTGGTCTTCTTGAAATCTTGAACTCTCTCCGTACCACCGCTACTTCGCCAGCGTTGAATTGGGAGCGACTAAATGTTGCACAAACTTCGGTGGAGCGGTTGGAAGCGTTCTACAAGCGGTCACGACGTTGCTGGAACAGTGTCGGACGTTGAAGCAGCGATCCATGGCGACGATGAACTTTGGTTTAGCATCAATGCTCGCTGCCACTAAACTAACATTAAAGTAACGACCGCTGATTCCGGCGATGGGTTGGCCAATCGTTGTCAAAATTTGGCTCCCCTCCCGACCATCCAAGGAACTCTCCAGCAAAGTTAGTGTGTTGTGACCGTGCCGTAAAGCATCACGATGGATTCCTGATCCGGAGCCTCATTCATAAAGATCGTCATAAATTTTAATGTGAGCATGTTGTTTTTTTTTAAGCCCATTTGAACTCCATCCCGCCCCGACCATCATCATAAAATATAATCCCTCTTTATTGATTTGAGAAAAAACAAACTAGAAAATCTGTATTTGTACTGTAAAGTTGATCAGATCCATGTGAGGAGTTAGAGTGGAATTAAGCATCAAAACTTGGAGAAGGAACCAGTAAAGAAGCGGAACGAGGAAAATAAAACTTAACAAGATCCAGTGAGGAAAAAAAAAAACACTGTCCGCTCTGTTTGAACACCATCTAGTTATTTTCTATAAACTGATTTTGGAAAAAAATGAGGCATAATTTCAAACCAACATGTGTTTTTATTCATTTTAGTTTTTTTTTATTATAACAAATAAAATGTGATTTTATTTGTTTGTTTGTTTTGGACGATAAACAGAAAAGCCCAATAAAAACCCAGAAAAATGCCTCTTCTTTCTGCTTCTATTTACGACTCAGAAACTGTGTGACCTTTTGCAACTGGTGGAATCCATTTCCAACTGGACTGATTTATTCCCAAAACACTTTCACCTCCAACTCTAAATCACAGGTGTCGAAACGTAAGACCCCGCCGGCCAAAACTGACCTCTTGGAGGGTCTGATTTGGCTCAGAACGATACAAAAACTATCAATAAAGAACAAATTCTCTCCTTTTTTTCTCCACGTTGTTTTCCTTCTTGAGACGACACACAGTCCGTGTTTAGATGGGAACAAAAAATGTTTATTAAAATGGAAGGATGGAGCGAGAGACCGACGAATGGATCGGTGCAGCGTTCGCAATAATCAAAAACAATGTATCGATTTGTTGTGGTGAAGAAAGAGCTGAGCCGCCAACTGAAGCTCTGGATTTACCAGTCAACCTACCGTCACCGTGGTAACCAGGATCTACGTTCCTACCCTCACCATGGTAACCAGGATCTACGTTCCTACCCTCACCATGGTAACCAGGATCTATGTTCCTACACTCACCATGGTAACCAGGATCTACGTTCCTACCCTCACCATGGTAACCAGGATCTATGTTCCTACCCTCACCATGGTAACCAGGATCTACGTTCCTACCCTCACCATGGTAACCAGGATCCACGTTCCTACCCTCACCATGGTAACCAGGATCTACGTTCCTACCCTCACCATGGTAACCAGGATCTACGTTCCTACCCTCACCATGGTAACCAGGATCTACGTTCCTACCCTCACCATGGTAACCAGGATCTACGTTCCTACCCTCACCATGGTAACCAGATCTACGTTCCTACCCTCACCATGGTAACCAGGATCTATGTTCCTACCCTCACCATGGTAACCAGGATCTATGTTCCTACCCTCACCATGGTAACCAGGATTTACATTCCTACTCTCACCATGGTAACCAGGGTCTACGTTCCTACCCTCACCATGGTAAACGGGATCTACGTTCCAACCCTCACCATGGTAACCAGGATCTACGCTCCTACCCTCACCATGGTAACCAGTGTGCCCGAAAGAACGAGATCATGGATACAAGCGATCGAAATGAGCTTCACCCGCATGTTGGCCTGTCTTTCGCTCCTGAGATAGAGTGAGGAGCTCAGAGTAGAGGCGTTGCCCCTCTGGGTCGAAAGAAAGCAGATAGGGTGTTTTGGGCATCTTGTTAGGATGCCTCCTGAACACCTCGCTGGTGAGGCGTTTCGTCTCATCAGAAGGAGACCCCAAAGCAGACACAGGACCCACTTGAGCTGGAGGATCCAGCCGGTGTGAGAGAAACTTCTTTCTGTTGCTTCACCCCCTCTCCGAAACTCGAACCCTTGACCTTCTTGCTGTGAGGCCACTGTGCTACCCACCGCACCACCGTTCGCATGGTGGTGAAGTGGGTACCGCGGTGGCCGGTGGCCTCACAGTACGAAGGTCAAGGGTTCAAGTCATAGAGTGGGGGTGAAGGTTGAAACACGGGTCTTTCTTTGTGGAGTTTACATGTTCTCCTGTGGCTTTTCTCAAGTTTCATCCCATCCAAATTGCCTCCGCCCCCCATGGCTCCATCAGCGATAAGAGGATGAACATAGTTCCTCTTTTTTTATTGGTTAAGATGTTGGACTCGACCGGACCCCTGGCCACATCTCACTGTTACCCAACGAGTTCAAATCCCGGCTTTAAGTTTCAATATTAAAACTATAAAACAAGTTTGTTCCGTTAGAGCTCTCCGGGATCCGTCTAAAGCGGGTCACAGAGTCTGAGATGGAAAAAAAAAAAAACCTTCATGGTCTTTTAAAGTTTCACTTTTATGGAGCGTTTTGGGACTCCCCACCACATGTGGTCTCGTATCGGAGTGAAGCTCGGACCAGAGGGTGACGGTGTGAAGGTTGCGCGTGCATGAGCAGGACGAGTGTCTTGAACTCTGGCTGAACCCCTCTTGCCACCGCAGCTCTGCATGGGAGTCATTAGCAGAATGTTCAGAGGAAAACGGCAACGGGGTGTTTATGTCGCCGGCGTGCCGTTTCTCCGCTGCAACGTCTGAACGCGGAGAAGCTTCGGGCGACATCAAAGACGTCCACGCGGTTTGACTTTGTTTTCTATTCGACGGCTCAAACAGCTGCAAACGAGCGGCCTGGGAAAAAAAAATGGCTCCTCGAATCTTTCAAGTCATCAATTGACTGATTTAAAGGACAGTTTTACTTCTTTACAAGTCAGCTTCGTTAGACGTCCTTTGATTTGTGTTAATTTGACTCATTAAAAAGCAAGTTATGGCCCACACTTTATAAATCACTCCGGCTAATTACTGCAATCTATAAGATAATTACGCTCTAAGAGCTTTTATTCTCGCTGTTCTCACTCCGGCAGACACGCTGTGGTTCACATTAGAGCTCCAATGTGGTTGTACTTAGTAAAACTTGCCTATTAAATGCATGTTTCTGACAGGACCTGACCTCTAGTTTCCTGCACGGAGGCTGCACATGCTCTTTCAGATCCTCGTACATTATGGGAAACAGACCAGCCAGTGTTCCCAGTCTGAGTTAGATAAGGTCAGCATCACGACCGTCCAGAAAGCAAACCCATCAGGTGTAAACAGTAAAACATTTTTACATGTGGAACGTATGAGGTTAAAATAAACCGCTGCTGAATCTGAAAAGCACTCAGAAGTGACCGTTTATCTTTAAAAACTTTGTTTGGAATGTTTTCATTGTTGCCAGGTACTGATTACTGGATTCTTCACGTTCGGATTTTGGCCGGACGACTTTTTCAGGAAAGAATCGTTCATATTTTCTCATATTTTTATGATTTATAATCGCGTTGCCGAGTCACAATATTTTCCATTTAAACGAGATTCACTGCTCTCTTTACCAGCTCATCTATAGCTGGTACTGAGTAACTGTGTGCACTCAGGTGAAATATTATAACTTAATAACATGTTAAACCAAGTCTGTACTGTACGTAGTCACGGTAACGTCGCCTCCGATCGTCTTAATTTATCATATTTATGTGAATTTGTTACTATTTTTTAACATTTTGAAGGATTTAGTTTTAAATTAAAGCAATTGAAAATTTATAAAATCTCAAAGATATTTGACAATAAAATAAAAAATTTTTAAATGTTAGATATTTTAGAAAGTTTTGATTTTCAATAAAAAATGTGTCACATTTTACATCATTTAATTTTATAATAATGTTAATTATTTAAATACAAAATTAAAAACGATCAAAAGTCGGCAGAAAAAAAGCAAAAAAAAAAAGTTTAAAAAGATAAATTTGCAAAAAGTCTAAAAAAAAAAAAAAAAACAACAACAAAAGAAAAAAAAACAAAAAGCTAAAAAAAAAAAAAGCTAAAATGATGAAAAAAAAACAAACAACCCCCCCGACCCAAAAAAAAAACAAAAAACGCTAAAGTTTGCAGAAAAATTAAAAAACCTTTAAAAAAATCACAGTCACTGGAAAATCTAAAGAAATAAATGAATAAATATAACAAAAAAATTAAAAATAATTGTGAAGAAAATAAGTAAAAAATAAGTGAAAAAAAAAAAAGCTAAAAGAAGCTAAAATTAAAGAAAACAAAACTAAACAGAGTACGTGTGTGTGAATGAGAGGGATCCACACACACACACACACACACACACACACA
>LR738563.1:14339978-14472478 GCA_902685375.1 Neostethus bicornis
AAGTCGTTCCCCGGCCAGCTGTGAGACATAGTCTCTCCAGCGGGTCCGGGGTCTGCCTCTTGGTCTCCTCCCGGTGGGATGCGCCCGAAACACCTCGCCCGCGAGGCACTCGAGGGGCATCCTGACCAGATGCCCGAACCACCCCATCTGGCTCCTCTCGACCTGGAGGAGGAGCGGCTCAACACCGAGCTTCTCCCTGATGACAGAGCTCCTCACCCGATCTCTAAGTGAGAGCCCAGCCACCCTGTGGAGGAAGCTCATTTCGGCTGCTTGTACCCGCGATCGCATTCTTTCGGTCACCACCCACAGCTGGTGACCACGGTGAGGGTTGGAACGTAGATCCTGGTTACCATGGTGAGGGTAGGAACGTAGATCCTGGTTACCATGGTGAGGGTAGGAACATAGATCCAAGTTACCACGGTGAGGGTAGGAACGTAGATCCTGGTTACCATGGTGAGGGTAGGAACATAGATCCAAGTTACCACGGTGAGGGTAGGAACGTAGATCCTGGTTACCATGGTGAGGGTAGGAACGTAGATCCTGGTTACCATGGTGAGGGTAGGAACTTAGATCCTGGTTACCATGGTGAGGGTAGGAACGTAGATCCTGGTTACTATGGTGAGGGTTGGAATGTAGATCCTGGTTACCATGGTGAGGGAAGGAACGTAGATCCTGGTTACCATGGTGAGGGAAGGAACGTAGATCCTGGTTACCATGGTGAGGGTAGGAACTTAGATCCTGGTTACCATGGTGAGGGTAGGAACGTAGATCCTGGTTACCATGGTGAGGGTTGGAATGTAGATCCTGGTTACCATGGTGAGGGAAGGAACGTAGATCCTGGTTACCATGGTGAGGGTAGGAACATAGATCGACTTGTAAATCAAGAGCTTTGTTTTTCGGCTCAGCTCTCTCTTTACCACGACGGACCGATGCAGCGTCCTAGTTATTGCTTATGCCGCACCAATCTGCCTGTCGATCTCCCACTCCATCCTTCCCCCACTCGTGAACAAGACCCCGAGATACTTAAACTCCTCCACTTGGGGCAGGACCCTGTCCCTGACCCGCAGGGGGCATTCCACCCTTTTCGGGCGAGGTTCACACTCGGCAGCAAATCGATCCAGCGAGAGCTGGAGATCACGGTCTGATGAAGCCAACAGAACCACATCATCCACAAAAAGCAGAGCTTTCAATCATCGTTGCCACGGTAACCCTCATTCTGCCGAGCCAAGAGCCGACCGTCACCACCAAGCACCTGTTCAGAATCTGTTTTGAGCTCTATCTCCGACTGCTCGGAGCTACCGGACTCACAAATTCCCCCGCAGTGGATTCAAGAACCAGTTTTAGATCTATCATTGCAAGCTTGCTTGAGGTTTGGGGTTCAGGATTTTGGCGGTGTCTCTGGATCTCAGGATCTGGGATCTGTGCGAGCCTCTTGGTCTGAAATGAAGAGAACCCTTTACTTCATCTTCTCCATCAGGAAGCTCCGCCCCTTCCAGTGGTTCCAGCTGTTCTCTAATGGGAGAAGGTGTGGAACTAATCAGGCGTCTGATTGATACCAGGAAGAGGACATTAGTGGTAAACATGATGGAGGTGTGTGTCACAGGTCAGACGTGCTGCTAATCAGCTTTATTTCTGGGATCAGACATGCCAGCTGTCTGCACAACGGGACCTTTAGACCTCCCAGCTTCAAACCTACAACCACCGCACCCGTCAGCGCGGCTCTCCGAAACGCTCGCTGTAGTAACGAGCCACCTGTGGCTCAGCCCGGATGGTGGGTATGATAGCTGTGATGCTAACAGCTGCTAACTGCTGCTGCCTTCTGTGATCTGCTGTTGGATTAGCTGATTCATTAGCCGATTAGCGTAAATCGATTAGCAGTGCAAATGAAAACAAAAGGGGGCTTTTGGGGAGGAAAATCAAGTCGCAAACAACCTGAGAGAAGGCTTAACCTACATACACACGTCTCAAAGGGTCTGACTTCAACACAAGAAAGAGGTGAAAAGACTTTTATGAATTGACGTCAATTTTCCAATTTAATTTGATTGGTTTAATCCGGTATTATGACAAAGTTATCTGGTAATCTCTTTCTCCTGCGACACCTAAAGAGGGACCTTTCATTCCCACACGGGTTTCTGTTTACGAGCTCTCCCGCGTGTTACTCGGTTACTATTCAAACACCATTTTGTTCATAGCGATGGATTTTGTCCTTTTTCTAATACAAGCTAGACATTTTTTTTTTGCAATTCCGTTCCGTTCCGTCATCTTCCGCTTGTTTCGGGGTCAGGTCGCGGGGGCAACAGCCTCAAACGGGTAGCCCAGGCCTCTCTCTCCCCGGCTGTGTCCTCCAGCTCACCCGGAAGGATCCCAAGTCGTTCCCCAGCCAGCTGTGAGACATAGTCTCTACAGCGGGTCCGGGGTCTGCCCCTTGGTCTCCTCACGGTGGGACGTGCCCGAAACACCTCACCAGCTTGGCGCTCGGGGGGGCATCCTGACCAGATGCCCGAACCACCCCATCTGGCTCCTCTCGACCTGGAGGAGGAGCGGCTCAACACCGAGCTCCTCCTGGATGGCAGAGCTCCTCACCCGATCTCTGAGTGAGAGCCCAGCCACCCTGGGGAGGAAGCTCATTTCGGCCGCTTGTACCCATGATCTCATTCTTTCGGTGAGGGTAGGAACGTAGATCCTGGTTACCATGGTGAGGGTAGGAACGTAGATCCTGGTTACCATGGTGAGGGTAGGAACGTAGATCCTGGTTACCATGGTGAGGGTAGGAACGTAGATCCTGGTTACCATGTTGAGGGTAGGAACGTAGATCCTGGTTACCATGGTGAGGGTAGGAACGTAGATCCTGGTTACCATGTTGAGGGTAGGAACGTAGATCCTGGTTACCATGGTGAGGGTAGGAACGTAGATCCTGGTTACCATGGTGAGGGTAGGAACGTAGATCCTGGTTACCATGTTGAGGGTAGGAACATAGATCCTGGTTACCATGGTGAGGGTAGGAACATAGATCCTGGTTACCATGGTGAGGGTAGGAACATAGATCCTGGTTACCATGGTGAGGGTAGGAACGTAGATCGACTTGTAAATGGAGAGCTTTGCTTTTCGGCTCAGCTCTCTCTTTACCACGACGGACCGATGCAGCGTCCTAGTTATTGCTGACGCCGCACCGATCCGCCTGTCGATCTCCCGCTCCATCCTTCCACCACTCGTGAACACGACCCAGAGATACTTAAACTCCTCCACTTGGGGCAGGACCCTGGCCCTGACCCGCAGGGGGCATTCCACCGTTTTCCGGGCGAGGACCACGGTCTCGGATTTGGAGGCGCTGATTCCCATCCCGGCCGCTTCACACTCGGCGGCAAATCGATCCAGTGAGAGCTGGAGATCACGGTCCGATGAAGCCAACAGAACCACATCATCCACAAAAAGCAGAGATCAGATCCTGAGGTCACCAAACCGGATCCCTCCAACGCCTCGGCTGCGCCTAGATATTCTGTCCATAAAGGTGATGAACAGAATCGGTGACAAAGGGCAGCCTTGGCGGAGTCCAACTCCCACTGGAAATGGAATCGACATACTGCCGGCTATACGGACCAAGCTCTGGCTCCGGTCGTACAAAGATCGGACAGCCCGATTTTTTGCAATTCGATCTGTTTTATAAAAGTAAGAGTCCATTAGCCCGGGCCTGCGCCAAGATTCTAGACTCAAAACCTGAGCCAGTGCTGAGAGCCTAAAACTAAAGCAATAGCTAAAACCTAGGCGCTACACGTGGACCATGCTTGAAAGATTGTAAACCTAGACCAATCCACAAATCCCAGACCTAAAACCTGAAACGATGCCTAGAGCTTTGACCCTGAATGCAGACCATGCTGAGTTTCTAATCTCCAAACCTGGGTTGAAATCCAAAACCCTAGACCTAGGACTCAAAACATGGGTCATAGCTTACATCAATGAATGAGTGCTCGATCCGAAACCCAAAGCCTAGAGCTTAGACTCAACACGAGGGCCAACACTAAGATTCTAGTGTCAAAACAAAAGGCAACTGTTGAAATCTTGAAACTTAAACCTATGTCAAGGTTTCCTCGTTCCAAAAGCAAAGACAAGATTCCAGAATTTAAATCTGGAATCATTCTGAACACAAACCCTGGACCAATGCCGAAATCCTTGTCCACAAACTTACGCTGCAGTCAGGATACCTGACCTCGTCCGTTCCATCGTCTTCCGCTTATCCGAGGCCGGATTGCTGGGGTAGCAACCTCAGACGGGAAACTCAGGCTTCTCTTAACCCAGCTGCATCCTCCAGCTCACCCAATAGGATCTTTAGGTGTTCCCTGTTCGTCTGCCGGCCCGGGTCCTGCCGCTGAGTCTCCTCCTGGTGGGATGAAGCACATCACTAGCAAGGAGAGAGGTATCCTAACCAGATACCCAAACCATCCCATCCGGATTTTCTCAACCCAGAGGAACATCGGCTCTATACCGAGTTGCTCCCTCTTTTTCTGAGTGAGACCCCAGCCACCCTGTGGTGGAAACTCATTTTGGCTGCTTGTATTGGTGATCTTGTTCTTTCGGTCCCCACCCACAGCTGGTTACCATGGTGAGGTGATACCAGACCCCAAACTTGGTAAATGCTAATCCTGAACTTGAAGCAACACCTAGAGCTTTGACCCTAAATGCAGGTCACGCCTGAGATCTTAAACCCAGATCTAAGAAGAGATCCTCCAGGTTAAATCTGAACCAATCCTCGGGTTATGGATGACGCTATATCTTTTTTTTTACAAAGCGCTTCTCGTGATGGCAGCAGGTTCGTGTAGCTTTGCACATTTTTGTTGGATTTTTTATTTTTTCTTCGAGTTTGAAGAGATGAGCGCCTTCATCGGTGAGGAATGTGGACTCAGAGTGGACGTGTGGAGACGTTCCGTGCTGGAGTGAAGCAGAAGGTAACCCTCATTCCGCCCAGTGCAGAGCCAAGTGTGATGTGTTCCACCAACAACTGTTCCAGCTCTATTCCATCAAGCTGCTGTTCTACCAAGCGGATGTTCCAGCTTCACACCACCCAACTCGGCAGCCGTTCTGAAGCTCTCTCTCGCACTGCTTGGGTCTATTTGACACTTGAATTTCCTCATATGGGATTAACATAATATTCCCAATCTCGAGGCCGTGCCAGGATCTTAGACTTGATGTTGAAAGCCTTGATCTTTAATCTTTAAGGTGGTCGCACGGCTCAGTGACGAAACCATGAACCACAAACCTGTGCCAATGCCAAGATCCGAGACCTTGATCTGTATCCCAGATCAGATCGAGACCACACCCGCCTCGTTCAAAAGTCTGTCCAGAGGACACATTGGTTTCATCAGTTCCTCTGCATCTGGTTCCGCAGGTGGTTCTAAAGCAGCTTGGTTTCCAGGCGAACGATGAGTTGCTGGGAGGGGGCAATGGAGGGCGGAGGAGGGTTGACCCGCAGATGGCTGAGAAAAAAGTCTGGAAAAATCCAAAGCTTGATTTTCTCCTGCGGGCAGAAAACAGCACAAATTATTTAAGACACGCACAAGTGGCCGTCTGGCAACTCCTCACCACATCTGAGGCTTCCCGCAGACAGCTCGTCCTGTATTTACCCCGATCAGATTACAGGGCTGGACGGGATCGCAACCGCCGGGTCGACGTAGACAAACCCTAATCCCCTCGTTTTCAGAAAAAGGAAATATCGCCTGAGAGATGCAGATATTAGCGAGCGCGCTCAGACTGACCCTGTGTCATGTTTCGTCCTGTGCTCGCCTCCAGAAAGAAAGTTTGTCCTCCAAGCAAACACGGTGAAAAGCGAGGTATCTGATGTCCTCACTTAAAAGGTGGAAATCAACCTCTGGGCCTTTAACAGAGCCTGCCATTGTCCCGTGCTTTACAAAAGCCGCCTCTCCTCAGATAGAGTTTAAAGCCAGTAGAATAGATTGAGTTACGATGTATCTGCTGTGCTGTTGCCAAGTTTTTTATTGTGTTTCACGTCGGTTTTGGGAACAAACAAAGCCCGCTACAGTTGAGCTGCGGCTAAGAAGAGAAGCGGAAGGGAACAGCAGAGATGTACGGGGAGATATTTTTGTTGTCACTTTTTTAAGTCAAAGAGAGTTATCTTAGATCAAAGCTGAAGAAAAATTGACTGGAAGGTGTGTTTACTGGACCTGGCAACCTATCCCCCTCCGCTGCTCCCATCACAACGCCCCGGGATGTGGATGATTCCTGTTAAATCCTACAGACCTGTCACTTTAAATTAGGTTACAAATTAACCTCCTTTATCTGGATAATTTAGTCATTGAAGCTGTTTGCAGACGATGCCGCTCTGTTTGGGCTTTTCAATCAAGTTTTACAAACTGTAAACAGAAAAATTAAAGTAAACTTTATGTTAAATTACATAAAAATATCTGGAAAAGATTGAAAAAAATGGAAATGTGTGAGAATTACTGATGTCATCTGTGAGCCATCGTCGATCAAAGCTGAAGAAAAATTCACTGGAAGGTGTTTTTGTGCGAGCTGGAAACTCGTTCCCCTTTTGACCCGATCGTAACGCCGTTGGGATGTTGAAGAAACTCATCTGTGATTTTTGTTAAATCCTGCAGATCTGTCACTTTGAATTAAGCGATGAAGCTGGGCAAAAACGCTGGGATTTCAGCCCAAATTTTACCCGAGTTCAGATTGTAAGACGGTTTTTAAAAATGGGGACCTTAGAGTTTTAGAGGATTAAAAAAACTTAAATAAAATATTTTTTTTTTCATCATATATTATGTCAAATTAAAGAAAAACTCAGCTACGAGTACAAAACAAGAGTTTTCATAAACACTGGACGCAAAAAAAAAACACCAGCCGTACCAAAGAAGAAAAGTCTCAGTCAGCACAGTCCCAAACACGGACGTTTGGGATGGAACATAAAGCATTAATCATAAACAAATCATAGTGCGGATCGGTGCGGCATCAGCAATAACTAGGATGCTGCATTGGTCCATAATGGTAAAGAGAGAGCTGAGCCGAAAAACAAAGCTCTCGATTTACAAGAGGATCTACGTTCCTACCCTCACCATGGTAACCAGGATCTATGTTCCTACCCTCACCATGGTAACCAGGATCTACGTTCCTACCCTCACCGTGGTAACCAGGATCTACGTTCCTACCCTCACCATGGTAACCAGGATCTATGTTCCTACCCTCACCATGGTAACCAGGATCTATGTTCCTACCCTCACCATGGTAACCAGGATCTACGTTCCTACCCTCATCATGGTAACCAGGATCTATGTTCCTACCCTCACCATGGTAACCAGGATCTACGTTCGTACCCTCGCCATGGTAACCAGGATCTACGTTCCTACCCTCACCATGGTAACCAGGATCTACGTTCCTACCCTCACCATGGTAACCAGGATCTACATTCCTACCCTCACCATGGTAACCAGGATCTACGTTCCAACCCTCACCGTGGTCACCAGATGTGGGTGGTGACCGAACGAATGAGATCGCGGGTACAAGCGGCCGAAAGGAGCTTCCTCCGCAGGGTGGCTGGGCTCTCACTCAGAGATCGGGTGAGGAGCTCTGCCATCCGCGAGGAGCTCGGTGTCGAGCCGTTCCTCCTCCAGGTCAAGAGGAGCCAGATGGGGTGGTTCGGGCATCTGGTCAGGATGCCCCCCGATCGCCTCGCGGGAGAGGTGTTTCGGGCACGTCCCACCGGGAGGAGACCAAGGGGCAGACCCCGTACCCGCTGGAGAGACTATGTCTCACAGCTGGCCGGGGAACGACATGGGATCCTTCCAGGTGAGCTAGAGGATGCAGCCGGGGAGACAGAAGCCTGGGCTGCCCGTTTGAGGCTGTTGCCCCCGCAACCCGACCCCGGAACAAACGAAAGGTGACGGAACAGAACGGAATAAATCATTAAGACTTGCCAAGGTCGGCTTATGGCGCTGACCATTTGCATGTTCTCCCCATCTTTCCTTCCTACTTCTGTGAGAGTCTACAACGAACACCTCTAACCACGGGCAATATCTGTAACCCTCTGTGCCAGGGCTCTCTTTATGAAGCATATTTGTATCTTTTTTATCTACTTTAGGTATTTTTTATTAATAATATTCTTATGTTTTGATCTAACTTATGCAGCCGAGGATCTGACCGTCGTGTCCCCGTCTGCTGCCACCCATCTCCTCCTTCACCCGAGCCCTATGGCCCCTCCTGCAGGTGGTGAGTCTACTGGAAGGGTGGCCCATGTCTCCTGTTCGGGTTAAAGCCCGGCCACCAGGCGCTCACTCTCGTGCCCCACCCTCGGGTCTGGCTCCAAGGGGGGGACCCCGGTGATCCACGTCTGGGCAAGGGCATCTTGGCCATGTTTGATCTCTTCATAGGGAAGTTTGAGCTCACCCAGGATCTGTTTACCTTGGGTGAACGTACCAGGGGCATTAAGCCCCGGACAACATAGCTCCTAGAATCATTGGGGCACGCAAACCCCTCCACCACAATAAGGTGGTGGCGGCTCGCCGCGAACTGGCCGGATGAGTGGAAGAAGACGGAACGGAACTATCTTTTGATCTATTTTAGCTCTTCTTTTCCTACCAATGTTAGGCTGGATTGGCTGTTACGAAATTGCCCCTGGGAACGTGTGTGTGTGGATGGTTGTCTGTGTGGCCCCACAACAGACTGGCTACCTGTTTGTGAAATAGGCTCCAGCACCCGCTACAATCCCAATAGGGCCTAAATAGTTCAGAAGACAAAGCAAAACAAGCCCGGCTAGTAGGGGTGGGCGGATCGATCCTAATATCGATAATATCGATACCAACGCTAGTATCGATATCAATCGATACTCAAACTACAATATCGATACTTTGGTTGAAGTTTTACCCCTCGCACTTTGCTTCTGTTTTTTTTTTTTTTTTTTTTTTTTTTTTTTATAAAGTTAACCTAACTGATTTGTCTGCAAAATATGCGTAAAGCTGTGTGTTACGCCTGTATGCTAAAGCGAGGCGCCCCCCCCCTTCTCTCTTTCGCTTTAACTTGTCACATGACTCAGCGACTCGGGGCCAAGAAACAAAAAAAGAAAAACGCAAGTCGGTAAAAGTAGAGAGAGATGGAAAAAAGAGAGTGACCGTGTGGCTGCACTTTGAGGCTACCTGCACCATTTAAAGAAAGGATGTTAAATATAGTAATTAGTCATTTAAAAATAGTCATTTAAAAAATTTAAATATCGGTATCGATATCGGTATCGGCGATATTGGTCTGGTGTTTACTTGGTATCGGATCGATACCAAAACTTGCGGTATCGCACACCCCTACCGGCTAGCTCAGTCGGTAGAGCATGAGACTCTTAATCTCAGGGTTGTGGGTTCAAGCCCCATGTTGGGCGATTAGCTTTTCTAAAATTTCCCCGTTTGTGGGACAAAAGAAGGATTTCTTGATTCTTGAAATGTGTAATTATTCTCATCATTTCTGGCTTTTTTCGTCCATTTTTGTTCCATCTATCCCTATCTCCTGCATCCTCTTCAGTCACACCAACTATCTTCATGTCTTCCTTCACTGTATCCATGAACCTCCTCTTTGGTCTTCCTCTAGTCCTCTTTCCTGGTGGTTCCAAACCCAGCATCCTTCTTCTGATGTACTCTCTCTCTCTCCTCTGCACATGTCCAAACCATCTCAGTCTGACCTCTCTGACTTTAAAACCTCTAACATGTGCTGTTCCTCTGATCCTGTCCATCCTGGTCACTCCCAGAGAGATCCTCAGCATCTTCATCTCTGCTACAAACATCTCTGTTTCCTGTCTTTTCCTCAGTGCTACTGTTTCTAAACTAATCAGCATGGCCGCTCTCACCACACTGTCTCTAGACCAATCAGCATGGCCGCTCTCACCACACTGTCTCTAGACCAATCAGCATGGCCGCTCTCACCACACTGTCTCTAGACCAATCAGCATGGCCGCTCTCACCACACTGTCTCTAGACCAATCAGCATGGCTGCTCTCACCACACTGTCTCTAGACCAATCAGCATGGCCGCTCTCACCACACTGTCTCTAGACCAATCAGCATGGCCGCTCTCACCACACTGTCTCTAGACCAATCAGCATGGCCGCTCTCACCACGGTTTTGTACACTTTCTCTTTCATTTTATCTGAAACTCTTCTATCACACATCACACCTGATACTTTCCTCCACCCGTTCCAGCCTGCCTGCACACGCTTCTTCACCTCTTTTCCACACTCTCCATTGCTCTGGACTGTTGATCCTTGATACTTAAACTCTTCCACCTTCTTTCTCTCTTCTCCCTGTAACCTCACTTTTCCATTTAGATCCCTCTCATTCACATACATGTACTCTGTCTTACTCTGACTAATCTTCAAACCTCCACCTCTCCAGCTTTTCCTCCACCTCTTCCCTCCTCCTCTCACTACAGATCACAATGTCATCTGCAAACATCATTGTCCATGGGGATTCCTGTCTAACCTCATCTGTCAGTCTGTCCATCACCATAGCAACAGTCCCACCCCCACACTGAACTCCTCTGTCTCACCTACAGCACACCTCACCACTGTCTTACAGCCCTCATACATGTCCTGAACCACTCTAACATACTTCTCTGTCACACCAGACTTCCTCATACGATACCAGAGTTCTGTCCTCTGATTCTATCTCCTATCCTCTTCCAGACTGTCTTGGTCCTTGATGTATCCACATCGCCCTTGGCTGATCCCTGGTTTTCCATCTTATTCATTCTTCTCTGATGTCTTTTCATTAGTTTTTCTACCACTAGTTGGTACAGTATGATCCACATGCTGTCCACCTCTCTCTTCCTCCTCCTTGTTTCAGATTCCTGATGGATCCTCTGTGTTCCTGTCCTGGGCGAGGCCAGATCGAGGAGGCCTCTGTGTTTGATCTACCGTCCTGTTTCCATCAGGATGAAGAACATCTACTGATTTCTTAAAATAGAATAAGATCATGTTTAATTGCCGTAATTTCACGGCCGTAAGGCGCATATAAAAGTCTTAGATTTTCTTCAAAATGAGCGGTGCGACTTTTCGTGCGGTGCGCCTTGTGTGTGAGAAAAGGTGGACCTAAAAGAAAATGCGGTGCCCGCGAGGCGGACCTGAAAGAAAAGTCATGAGAACGTTAAAGAGTGAAGTGCGAGCGGCGTGGGAGCGATGGATGCCCGAAGGAGACCACAGTTTCATGAAGGGTGGAAGGCAGCGCCGGGCGAGTTACGCTACAGTTTGCCAATGGATTGTAGATGCTTGGACTTGGGGAGACGGTGGCCGCGTGGTTAGAGCGTTCGCCCGTGGACCGGAAGGTCGCGGGTTCGCGTCTCACGGAGAGCACGTCTAGGGTCCTTGGAGAAGACACCTGACCCCCGCTTCTCCCACCATTGATGCCGTTGAAGGGCAGCCTGCTGCGGTGTAAGGAGCGCAGCAAACAAATTTCCCCGGTGAGGAATGAAAAGAGTAATTTATTTATTTAACGTGTCTGCTGGTACTGTTATCCGAGCTTTCTCAAAAGCTGGTATCCTTTCTGAGGAGCCGCACAGTACAGACAGTGACTTTGACAGCGAGGAGCGAATTGGACCTGCTCTGAAACAGAGGATGAGGACTTTGATGGATTTGAATAAAGACTATTACCGGTAATGTGTTTGTTTAGTATCGTTATTACTTAAATAAAGAACAACCAAACTCAGTTTTGCTCCTGATCTATTTTTTAATACACACATTTACATGCTTGTGTGTGTGTTGTTGTAAGGCGGTGTGTGACTGAGACTGCGCCTTTTCGTACGGTGCGCCTAATGGTCGTGAAATTACGGTCACAGTCTTTTTAACCCTTTCAGACACTTGTTTTGTGACATCGAGCGGAACAAATAAATTTCATTGATAAACCTGCGTCTGATTCGACTTCATTGAAGCAAAATTTAAAAGAAAGTGTCTCAACTTTTTTTCTCTGTTTCCAGTAAAAAAGAAAGCTAAAAAAATGGAGGAAATTCTCGTGTTCATTGTTATTTTTACTTGTTAATTACTTGCAATAATAAAAGTACAAGTTGAGTCGAGTCTTGTCGGGTTTGGTCGCTGTCAGTGGTAAACATGTCGTGGTGACCATGGCAACCAGGCCATCTGTCATCCTGCAGGACAGAACAAGGTACCAGAAAAAATAATCTGTTAAACACCAGCTTGTGTCAGCAGTGACCTGACTAAGAAGCTCATCAATATTTTCAAGTTTAGTTTGAAAGGTAAAACATTTTGTGGTGACCGACGTGGACGCTGAAGCCAATCAGGACTGAAACGGAATGAATTCCTTGATAGTCTCCTTTTCGGTTGATTAATCTCTGATCAGGTTTTAATGGCTTAATGTTCCAGCTATTAATCTGGTAATCTTTCTGCTGATTTGATCGGCCTCTGGGACGCTTGTCTTTAATTAATCCCTCGGGTGTTGTTGTGGGGACACGACAACATGCCGTCCCTACCTTACAGCTAAACCGACACCAACAACCTGGTGATTAAAAAGAGACGGCAGCCATTTTGGAAACTTTTAAGGATGTTATCGTCTAAAAAGTTTATGCTGACGACCAAAAAATTCACAAAAAGTTCAACTTAACCGTCTCTTTTTGACATATTTAGTGGTTAAATTTTAATATTTTTCAACCGCTTATTCCCTGACGGGGGAAGCAGGGGTGCCGGAGTCTATCCCAGCTGATTCAAGGCAAGAGACAGGGTACAACCCGAACAGGTCGCCAGTCTGTTGCAGGGCCACACAAACACTCATCCCTTGGATAAATTTAGTAGCGGCCAATCAACCTAACATGTATGTTTTTGGAGGTCGGGAGGAAACCGGAGTACGCGTACACGGGGAGAACATGCAAACTCTACACAGAAAAGCCAGTGTTCCAAGCCCGTTAGGCTGCTAAGAGACGAGAATGGGGCGATGGCGAGTATTTCTTGGCATTATTTTGGAATAATTTCTTTTTGAGTAACAGAGTAATGTAATTAGTTACTTTTCCTTCAGTTACAAAGTGTCCCGTCTCTAAGATGGAAGATTTACCAACAACAGTTTACAAAAGTTTCTTCTTTTTTGCCCCCAATTTTGTTCAATACTTTTATGGACAAAATTTCCAGGAGCAGCCGAGGAGGTGGAGGATCTCATTCATTAGGGTCTTTTTGTGAGCTTCATCGGGCAGTGATCTCCAGCTCTCACTGGACTGATTTACTGCCGAGCAGGAAACGGCCGGGATGGGAGTCAGTGCTTCCAAATCAGAGACCACGGTCCTCGTCCACAAAAGTGGAGAACACTTCTTGCGGGTCAGGTACAGGGTACTGCTTCCATTGGTGGAATTTCAGTATCTTGGGGTGTTGTTTACGAGTGGGGGAAGGATGGAGCGGAAGGTCGACAAACAGACCAGAGCGGTGTCTGCAATAATTAGAACGCTGCAACCGTGGTAACGCTCACCATGCTAACTCGGATCTATGTTCCTATCCTAACCATGGTAACCAGGATCTACGTTCCTACCCTCACCATGGTAACCAGGATCTACGTACCTACCCTCACCATGGTAACCAGGATCTATGTTCCTACCCTCACCATGGTAACCAGGATCTACGTACCTACCCTCACCATGGTAACCAGGATCTACGTTCCTACCCTCACCATGGTAACCAGGATCTACGTACCTACCCTCACCATGGTAACCAGGATCTATGTTCCTACCCTCACCATGGTAACCAGGATCTACGTACCTACCCTCACCATGGTAACCAGGATCTACGTACCTACCCTCACCATGGTAACCAGGATCTATGTTCCTACCCTCACCATGGTAACCAGGATCTACATTCCAACCCTCACCATGGTAACCAGGCTCTACGTTCCTACCCTCACCATGGTAACCAGGATCTACGTTCCTACCCTCACCATGGTAACCAGGATCTACGTTCCTACCCTCACCATGGTAACCAGGCTCTACGTTCCTACCCTCACCATGGTAACTAGGATCTACGTTCCTACCCTCACCATGGCAACCAGGATCTACGTTCCTACCCTCACCATGGTAACCAGGATCTATGTTCCTACCCTCACCATGGTAACCAGGATCTATGTTCCTACCCTCACCGTGGTAACCAGGATCTATGTTCCTACCCTCACCGTGGTAACCAGGATCTATGTTCCTACCCTCACCGTGGTAACCAGGATCTATGTTCCTACCCTCACCATGGTAACCAGGATCTACGTTCCTACCCTCACCATGGTAACCAGGATCTACGTTCCTACCCTCACCATGGTAACCAGGATCTACGTTCCTACCCTTACCATGGTAACCAGCTGTGGGTGGTGACTGAAAGAACAAGATCGTGGATACAAGCGAATGAAACGATCTTCTTCTGCAGGGTGGCTGGGCTCAGTCTCAGAGATAGATGGGGGAGCTCTGCCTCCCGGGAGGAGCTCGGTGTAGAACCATTGCTCATATGGGTCAAGAAGTCAGACAGGGTGGTTCGGTTATCCGGTTAGGAAGCCTCCTGAATGCCTCGCTGGTGAGTTTTTCAGGCATGTTCCAGTGGGAGAAGACCCAGAGGCAGACCCCAGACCTGCTGGACAGAGAACACCTCAGGATCCTCCTGGGTGAGCTGGAGGATGCAGCTGGGGTAGGAGAATCCTGGTCTTCCCGTCTGAGGCTGCTGCCCCTGTGATCCGGTTCTGGATAAATAGAAGACGACAGAACAGAACTTTATGAATGTATTTATTTATGAATAATGTTCATTTAAAAAAATGCACTGTCACTTTAAATAAAAACCCATTTTGTTTATTTTACAAATGAAAATGAGAAGTTTTGCTAAAAAAAATTTTACAATTGAATTTTAACTGAATTTTTCGGTTTAAGGAAGAGATGGTCGTATATTTCACGTCAGATTAGAGAATTTTTTGGCCTTTTCTTCCCCAACACGTGTCTGGGCTTTGTTGGTATGGCTATAAAACCCTCGGTAACCACGGTAACTCATTCCCTTCATTACTTCTGTCTAATTTTTTTATTTCTAAACGTTACCGTTAGAAATGTGCTCGACTATAATCTCCTCATCTGGTTTCATTTTTTAGGCAAATAAACTAAATTAAAAAAGATTGAAATGTTTGATCCCATTTTATTTATTTCATTAGATGTTACGAACAGTTTGTGCCACGCTCACGACCTTGGTTATGTTTGTTGTTTTTTATCATAAACTCCAGGTTTTTGTTAGGATTTGTTTTTTTGCGTGTTGCTCAATTCGTCACCGCAAGAAAAGTTCAGAGGGTAACCTCGATGTTTCTGATCCGAATGAGAATTTTTTTCAATTGAAAGTTTTTCAGAATCTTTCCAAACTTCGTTCTCGTTCTGACGAGGTCACAAACTGACAATTTTTATCGTTAAAGTGACAAAAAAAAACCCTTTAAACCGGATGTTTTCTTTGGGGTAACGTTGCATTCAAGCTCGTTGGTAATCTGAGTTTTGGGTCGGAAGATCTGGTTGCTGCTCTCAGAGTCTTCCAACCAACCCTCTAGGACCAAACTCGTCCAATCCACGGAGCTCCTGATCTGTTCTAATAGATGTCAGTAATCTGGGCCAGGAGGGATTATCTTTATTTTCAATGAGCCCTATGCTTTCATATCCCAGCGGCTCGAGCGAGTAAACAAACAAACAATACGTGTACACAATAATCCTCCATCTGCATACGTGACGCTGCTGCTCCGACGAACAAAGACAAAAAAACATTCAATTACACGTTCATTAAGGGTAAAAGGTAGTCATAGAAACAGTCTGACCTCACAGGACTGGGGTTCGGTAGCTCCACCGTGATTGGCTACTTCATTTTGCTTTAACCAATCAGCATAGAATTCTGGAACAGATTGTATGTTGGCTATGTTTGGTCTCCTTCTGGAGATTTCATTTTGAGCACACTATGGACGTCATTTTGGACTTTGTTGTTTTGTTTCGGACAGATGGGTTTTTTTTTGGAAATCATACGGCTAGCTCCTAACGGCTAGCTCCTAACGGCTAGCTCCCAACAGCTAGCTCCCAACAGCTAGCTCCCAACGGCTAGCTGGAGTCTTTCTGTTGACATGCTCGACCAGCTGCTGGCTCTCGGAGCCTCATCCGTCGTGGCTGGAGGAGTTGGTTCAGTCCTGAAGGAGCTGAGGAGAAGGAGTCGGTCTAGAGGAGGTGCTTCCTGTGTTTTTGTGGTTTCCATGGAAACGTCCGGTTGCTCGCTTGAGGAACTGGAGTCGCTCACTCGGACCCAGTGAAATACAGAGAGACCAGTTTGGTGTTCTTCATTGCGGCCTGGCTTTGTGGATCCATTCCAGACTCCAGCTTTTGGGTTGCCAGGTTGGACACAGGGCGACCGGACTGGGGCACCGGTGGATAGGAGCTAGGGCGTATCGAGGAGTTTACACTGCAGGATCCAAATTTACCTTCAGGGATCAATAAAGTAGACTCAATTCCATTCAAAGATACTTAGCTACTGACTCAGACTGGACGCTTACCACTGACATCCGTCTGTTTGAAAAATACGCTTCTCGTGATGGCAGCAGGTCCTTCATCAGTGAGGAATGTGGAGTCTTCATGGACGTGTGGAGATGTTCCTGCTGGAGTGAATCAGAAGGAATGAAGATAGGATCTTCTGAGTGTCTGAACATACCCGGCTTCACTATGGAACTAAAGATGGTGGACTGCTGGTGTTGTTCCACCACAGTGACGGATCAACATGTGGAGCTTTTAGTGACAGTTTAACATCTTATTAGGATTTACATTCCGCCCACCGCAGAGCTAACCATCATGTGTTCCACCAACAACTGTTCCAGCTCTGCTCCCATCCTGCCCGATCCAACTTGGCACCACCTAGAAAATGTTCAGAAGCAATTTTGAAGGAGTCTTTTAGACTCCAGAGAGCTCCTGGACACTTGAATGCCCCCAAACTTTTATTGCATGTCTTTCTCTCTTGGTAGGGACGCTCTAAATTGGGTGATAACATCCCCACTGGTACTAGGTGTCGCCAGCTCGGAAACATAAAAATATTTACTGTCCCAAACACTCGACTGGAATCTTGATTGTGTAACTCAGAAGCAGAAGAACATAATAAATGCTTAACCTTCCGTTGTATTGTCTTCTGTTTATCTGGGGCCGGCTCGCAGGGGCAACAGCCTCAGGCAGAAACCCAGGCTTCCCTCACCCCCGCCAGCTCACCCAGGAGGATCCAGAGGTGTTCCCTGTCCAGCTGTGAGACATAGTCTCTCCAGCAGGTCTGAGGTCTGACTCTGGGTCTCCTCCTGTTGGGACGGAACACCTCACCAGTGAGGCGTGAGGCACTAACAGAGAGGAGACCTGAACCCTGACCTTCTTGCTGTGTGGCCACCGTGTTGCCCAATGGTTTTAATTGGGCCTGAGACCAGCTGGAAAAACAAGACAATAAGCCGTTAAAACAGAGATTTTAGGCCTCAGTCAATACATTCCTAAAAAAACGAAAGGTTTTTAAGCCAAATTTTTAAAAAATTGCTGCCTTTTTAAGTGTTTTTTGAAAAACAAATTACATTTAAAAAAAATCCCAAATACTTGAATTCAGTGACATTCAAGAGTTTTTTTTTTTTTTTTTACATACATTTTTTGGGACAGTTTAAACTTTTTTTGTCATTTTTTTAAAACTGTTTATAAAATAAAATAAAAAAATCAATAAAACAAATAAATGAGACATTTTTTATCTGCGAGTCAGTTTAAGGATGCGTTGGATTCGGCGCAGGGTGAGCTAAAACAAAGAGCTACTGAAGGCCAACACCAAGCAGGGTGTCAGCTGCAGGGAGGGGACGTGTCGTCCCCTCCTCTCCTCGCTCAGATAAAGACCCCTTCGTGCAGAGCGACTCGCCTCAGGCCCCACAAAAGCCTCTAATGCAGATTTAGATTTCCAATCCTGCGCCTCAATTCTGCTCGCTTGGACAGGTCAACAAGCACCCGACAATCTGTTCCTCCCAGCGCGGAGGCCGGAGGAGGAAGCCGAGGAGGAGGTGATGAGTAAAATCCTAATTACAGGTTGGAAAAGTCTGGAGGCAGAAAAGTGCCCAGCTTGTGGGCTTCTTGTTTGTTGTGGTAATTATTGCGGCCTGCAGACTGTAACTAATCCATAATACTCCCAACGGTGGACAAGCTGCTTTTTAGGAGATCTTTAACCAACGCACAGCTGTCTGATAATCGGAGAGTTGAGGGTTTGATTCCCCACAGCAGAAGGATAATCTCCCGTAGAGAAATGTGACTGAATTATTTTCCCAGTTAAAAACTGGTGAGATTCAACATGGCGCCGGAAGTCTTCATCGGAGGAGAAAACTTCACCGAATTTTATTTAAGGCCAATCTTTGATCATCTTGGAAAAAAACGACATGAAAGTCTTTAAAGGATTCAAAATGTTTGAGTTAAATTTGTTTCAAAGTTTCTAGAAAAATATTCTTTAATTTATTTGGAAATAAATAAAAAGCCATTTGAGTCCCAAAAAAATGACTTATTCAAAGTCCGTAGAAGTGCTGCCATGTGACTGGCTGGTTACATTCCGGGTCGTGGGGGAAACACCCTCAGGCGTAAACCCAAGCTTCTCTCACCCGGGAGGATCCTGAGATGTTCCCTGTCCAGCTGTGAGACATAGTCTCTCCAGCAGGTCCAGGGTCTGCCTCTGGGTCTCCTCCTGGTGGGACGGGACACCTCACCAGTGAGGCGTTCAAAAGGCATCCAAACCAGATCCCAGAGCTACCCCAGTTGGCTTCTCTCGACCAGATGGGGCGGTGGCTCTGATCTAAGCTCCTCCCAGATGGCAGAGCTCCTCCTTCTGTCTTTGTGTGTAAGCCCAGCCACTCTGCAGACGAAGATCATTTCAGCCGCTTGTATCCGTGATCTTGTTCTTTCGGTCACCACCCACAGCACAGCTGGTTACCATGGTGAGGGTACGAACGTAGATCCTGGTTACCGTGGTGAGGGTAGCAACGGAGATCTGGTTACCATGGTGAGGGTACGAACGTCGATCCTGGTTACCATGGTGAGGGTAGGAACGTAGATCCTGGTTACCATGGTGAGGGTACGAACGTAGACACTGGTTACCATGGTGAGGGTAGGAACGTAGATCCTGGTTACCATGGTGAGGGTAGGAACATAGATCCTGGTTACCATGGTGAGGGTAGGAACGTTGATCCTGGTTACCACGGTGAGGGTAGGAACGTAGATCCTGGTTACCATGGTGAGGGTAGGAACGTACATCCTGGTTACCACAGTGAGGGTAGGAACGTAGATCCTGGTTACCACGGTGAGGGTAGGAACGTAGATCCTGGTTACCACGGTGAGGGTAGGAACGTAGATCGTGGTTACCATGGTGAGGGTAGGAACGTAGATCGTGGTTACCATGGTGAGGGTAGGAACGTAGATCGTGGTTACCATGGTGAGGGTAGGAACGTAGATCCTGGTTACCATGGTGAGGGTAGGAACGTAGATCGTGGTTACCATGGAGAGGTAGGAACGTAGATGGACTGGCAAACCCAGAGCTTTGTTTTTTTTGGCTCAGCTCTTTCTTCACCATGACAAACCTATGCAGCATCCTGATTATTGCGGACGGTGCACCGATCTGTCTGTCGATCTCCCGCTCCATGCTTCCTCCACTGTGAACAAGACCCTGAGATATTTAAATTCCTCCTCTCGGAGCAGGTTAAATATCTGTTAAAAAATCAACCAAACCCAATGAGACCAATCTAGACACCAGCAGGAGGCCGGTCCCAGAGGTCCTCAGAGTTCTAGATTGTCCATGTTTAGTCCTGACTCTAGACACCAGCAGGAGGCCGGTCCCAGAGGTCCTCAGAGTTCTAGATGGTTCATGTTTAGTCCTGACTCTAGACACCAGCTGGAGGCCGGTCCCAGAGGTCCTCAGAGTTCTAGATGGTTCATGTTTAGTCCTGACTCTAGACACCAGCTGGAGGCCGGTCCCAGAGGTCCTCAGAGTTCTAGATGGTCCATGTTTAGTCCTGACTCTAGACACCAGCAAGAGGCCGGTCCCAGAGGTCCTCAGAGTTCTAGATGGTTCATGTTTAGTCCTGACTCTAGACACCAGCTGGAGGCCGGTCCCAGAGGTCCTCAGAGTTCTAGATGGTCCATGTTTAGTCCTGACTCTAGACACCAGCAAGAGGCCGGTCCCAGAGGTCCTCAGAGTTCTAGATGGTTCATGTTTAGTCCTGACTCTAGACACCAGCTGGAGGCCGGTCCCAGAGGTCCTCAGAGTTCTAGATGGTCCATGTTTAGTCCTGACTCTAGACACCAGCAGGAGGCCGGTCCCAGAGATCCTCAGAGTTCTACATGGTTCATGTTTAGTCCTGACTCTAGACACCAGCAGGAGGCCGGTCCCAGGGGTCCTCAGAGTTCTAGATGGTTCATGTTTAGTCCTGACTCTAGACACCAGCAGGAGGCCGGTCCCAGAGGTCCTCAGAGTTCTAGATGGTTCATGTTTAGTCCTGACTCTAGACACCAGCAGGAGGCCGGTCCCAGAGGTCCTCAGAGTTCTAGATGGTCCATGTTTAGTCCTGACTCTAGACACCAGCAAGAGGCCGGTCCCAGAGGTCCTCAGAGTTCTAGATGGTTCATGTTTAGTCCTGACTCTAGACACCAGCTGGAGGCCGGTCCCAGAGGTCCTCAGAGTTCTAGATGGTCCATGTTTAGTCCTGACTCTAGACACCAGCAGGAGGCCGGTCCCAGAGATCCTCAGAGTTCTACATGGTTCATGTTTAGTCCTGACTCTAGACACCAGCAGGAGGCCGGTCCCAGAGGTCCTCAGAGTTCTAGATGGTTCATGTTTAGTCCTGACTCTAGACACCAGCAGGAGGCCGGTCCCAGAGGTCCTCAGAGTTCTAGATGGTTCATGTTTAGTCCTGACTCTAGACACCAGCTGGAGGCCGGTCCCAGAGGTCCTCAGAGTTCTAGATGGTTCATAAGACACTTAAAGACAAGCAGAGCAGCTTTAAAGTCAGACCCACTGGAAACAAATGGATGAATCAGAACCTCTGAGTCTGGTTTAGACTCCAAACCTCTGATTTTGGTTGTTTTTAAGCTGGTTAAAGACTGATGATGGGACTTAGAATTCTAGTCTGAGTCTGTTATTACCCTCAGGTTTCTACCTTGGTTTGTCGGTTCTAGAGAGAGATTGAAGTTAAACTGATGACTCTTTCTGTCCGTCGGCAGTGCCACAGTTTTTCCTGCTTTCCATCAGCAGAGATCATTTATGTTTCTCAGATTTTAAGAAATATCGATCTTTTTGTGGTTCAGAAATCCAAAACCCTACAGATAACAACCGATCCTGATAAACTAAAGCAATGATCTTCATGATGCTTAAATTTTATTTATAATAATAACACATTGTACTTTTATAGCGCTTTTCAGGACACTTAAAGACACTTCACATATGCATTATTCATTCACTCCATACCAGGTACTGGTAAGCTACTGTTGTAGCCAAATCTGACAGAAGCAAGGCTGCCATTTTGCACCATCAGCCCTTCTGACCATCACCAACCAATCACACACACACCATTCAGACTAGGCAACGTGGGTGGAGTGTCTTACCCATGGACACATCAGCAATTTAATCTCAACGGCCGTCCCACCGTGGCACCTGGGATTCCGGCGGTCTCCCATCGGAGTACGGCCCAGGCCCAGCATGCTTAGCTTCTGAGGTCTGACGGGATCAGGCATTGACAGGCTGGTATGACCCTTTGTATTATATTTGTATTATTATTATTTGTCTTGCATTTTTATTATTATTTGTATTATGATGGAACACAACGTGAACCCATTCGGTCAAAAGAATAAACAAATCACACGGGTGTATCTGCAGTATCTGTTCTTTATTTTTGAGTAAAAGTACTTCAATACCACATTTTTGGTGCAAACTGTCCAAGGAGCGGGTACAGAAGGCGGACGAGGATCCAACTGCTGGACAACAAACATTATTTATGGGAGGCGAGAGCTCAGTGGTAGAACGTTTGCCCTTGGACCGGAATTTTCCAGAAGTTCATGGGATCAAACCCCACTGAGCTCATGTCTAGGTGTCCTTGGAGAAGACATCTACTGTAACCCCCCGTTTCTCCCAGCATTAGCGCCGTCCTGGCAGCCTGCTGTGGTGTAATGCAGCACACAAATTTTCCTGGTGAAGAATGAATAAAGTATACTGTGTATTTATTTTGTAATGGAGTCCAGTAAAGCTGTGATGGAAAACACATGGTTCAGAAGAATGTCTCATGGTATCTCACGGTCAGGTAGCCAGGAAGACCTGGCTGGAAGGGATGATGACCCGACCCTAAAGGCAGCAGGCCAATCACCATCAGGTGTCCCGAATCAGGGAGATAAAGAAAGATCCTGGGCTCCCTCTGATGGTGGGTGAGGGAACCCTGACACATTCCTGTTTTTCATAAAACCATCTAAATTTGGACCAAAAATCACAGATCTGTAGTCTTTAAAGCGTCACGATCGACTCCTGATCTGAAGCCTTATTTATAAAGATTTTAAACAAAGAAAATTTAGGATTTAAAAGAAAAATCTTTGAGTGTCTTTAAAAAACCAAACTTGATCTGCATCCCGTTCCAGTGATGTCTCTGTCAGGCTTGGATTGATTCAGGACCCAAATGCAGAAAGTAACTTACTAACTTTTATTTTCTTACACGTGATTCTAGACCAGGCATGGGCAAACTACGGCACGCGGGCCACATGTGGCCCGTTAAACGTTTAAACCCGGCCCGCCAAACCAGAAAAAAACAAAAAAATAAACCATGTTAGTTTGATTTTTCTTGATTTTCTTGCTTTTTATGTTTGTCACTAGATGGCGCCAAAAATACAACAACACTGCTCCTTTTAAAGTGTGTGTCTCCATGATGCCCACACTTTCAAAATAAACAGTGTGCACAGATATGGAAAGCCATCGGGGCCAATACACGCACGTAAAACAAGCGTGTTAGATGTTAAAACAAACAAAATGTTACATCAAGAGTTTAGATTTCAAACCTAGCGCCGCTAGATTTTAAATTTAACGCTCTTGATGTAACATTTAACGCTTGTTTAAAATCTAGCGTCATTCTATCGGTCTCATCTAGAGTTTACCAAAGCATGCCATCCATCTGATCCTGTTCCCAGGGGCAGATACAGGATTTTCTAAAGGGTGGGGGCACAAAGGGGTGGCCCTCGCCCCCCTTCCCTCAAATCTTTTTGAAAAATAAGTAATTTTTCTGCATTTTGGTGCATATTTTAACTAAAGTTTACAATAATTAAAGTAGTAGTAATTTTTTTATGCCAACCTAGAGCAGCCCCCCGGTCCGGCCCGCAAGTCAAAAAGTTTGCCCACTCCTGTTCTAGACGAATAGTCAAAACAATCTGGCACAAGACGAGGGAAGACGCAGAGTTTAATAACATGAGGAAACAATCATGGAGGATTCACACCTACAGGAAACACACCAGGACAGGAAGTGACATGGCCTGAAACGAGAGGAGAGTTAGTGTTTCAAAATAAAATAGGAAGTAACAAGACAACACAAGCTAGACATGGACCATGAAGTGCAAAAACAAAACAGAAGATTGACGAGACATGACGGCATCTTGAACTCTAAAGACGAATCCTGCAAATAACGTATCCATGTAAGCCGGTGCTGCCCGTCTCTACTCATTCAATATGGTGACACCTTGACCTCGTGTAGCCGTAGAGGCGTGCTGGTGAATACCAGACTATAATCTGTTTTATTTATCAAACTCTTGGAAAAAGAATATTTCTGGCTTTTTAAGGAAGAGAAATAGAGTCTAGAATCTGGCTGGTTTCTGGTCAGCCATGTTTGGATGAGTAAAGACCTCCTTGTTCTTTAATAGGACGGATCTGGCATCGTTTGAGGTTGACTGTGTGGCGTTTAGTATGTAGATTTTCAATTTTTTTTTTTTATTTTTATTTAGAAATAGTGGAGGCGTTGGCTCAGCGGTAGGATCTCTGTTTTTGGACCGGGAGAAGAGGTTCGATTCCCACTGGTTCCATGCCTAGGTGTCCCTAGAGAAGACCCAAACCCCCAGTTACTCCCACCATTCGTGCCGTCATGATGACCAACTGCAAAAGTAAGAATGATTTCACACTCCTCTCACCACGGTGGCTTCACAGCCAGAAGGTCAAGGGCTCACGTTCCAGAGAAGGGGCCAGGCTTGAAAACATGTCCTCTCTGTGTGTAGTTTGCATGTTCTACAGGTTGGAAAACCCACACATGTGTATGTGTGGGTTTTCTCTGTTTTCCTCCAAAAACATACATGTTAGGTTGATTAGCTGCTATGAAAGTGTCCCTGAGAATGTGTGTGTGTGTGTCTGTGTGCCCCCCATCCAGCAGACTGGTGACCTGTTCAGGGTGTACCCTGTCTCTCGCCTAAGTCAGACAGGATAGGCCATGGGTCCCCCGATAAGCCACATAACCCCCACCCCTCCTAGGGATAAGGGGTTGAGAAGGACGAACCGGTAAATTAGCATAAAGCGGAGCGGCTCTATGGGGGCTTCACAGCAAGAAGGTCGAAGGCTCGAGCCTAAAGTGGAGCAAGGCTTGAATCACTGACCTTTCTGTGTGGAGTTTGCATGTTCTCCCCGTGCATGAGTTTTCTCCAGGGTACTCCGGTTTCCTCCCACCCTCCAAAGACATGCATGGTAGGTTGATTGGCCGGTACCAGATTGCCCCTAGGAATGAGTGTGTGTGTGGATGGTTGTATGTGTGTGGCCCCCTGACAGACTGGCGACCTGTTCGGGGTGTACATTGCCCTTTGCCTTAAATTGGCCGGGATGGGCTCTGGCACCTCATGCAACCCCGAAAAGGACAGACGGACAAGAAGATGACTGACTGACTCCGGTTTCCTCCCACTCTCCAAAAATGTCCGTGTTTGTTTGATTGGCCGTTATGAAATTACCCCTGATAATGAATCTGTGTGTTACCGTGCAACAGACTGGTGACCTGTTCAGAGTGTACCCTGCCTTCTGCCTGAAATCAGCCAGGATAGGCTCCACCATGCCCCGTGATACGATGAAGAATAACCGGATCAGAAGACGAAATAAAAACAAAAGTGGAACAAATGAATAAAAACGGATCTGATTGGATTCAAAACATTCTGTTAAAAAAAAATCTTGTTTTTTATTTATTTATTTATCTCATTTTTTACTCAGTCTAGCGCCATCTAGGACCTGTTTGCCGCTTCGTGTACTACAAGCTGGTCTCAAAACCAGAAACCGAATCCTAAAACCTCTTTTAATCTAACCTGCACTGCTTTGTAATAACTTCCAGTCTAACTGGCTTTCCCCTGACCAGTTCCTCTTCTTGGAACTGGACCATGAAGCCATTTAGTCGTGAAGACGATGTTTAAGAATCCAAAAAGCCTCTGAGCACCAGTCGAGACGTTACGCAACCCCAATTCCTGCCAATACTTCCTCCTCTCTAACCTGAAATGCCCGAGCATTATGAATGAAAATGAGATTATGGCTCTCTGAGCTCCCTCCAACGCCCTCCCTTTTTTCTGCTGGGCCCCACAAGACCCCTCGGAGCCCCCCCGTTATCCCCACCTGGGGAGAACAATATCCTCAGATCATCTTAGTGTGCTTCCCAAAGGCTTTGGTTAACAGATGGTTCCTTAAATCCCCTGGTTTCCTCCCAGCTTGAACATGTGTTCTCGTGATCCTGGCCTAAAAAAATACGCCAGAGTCAAAGACGCGTTTTTGGTGACTTCCATCCCATAATTTTTCATCACGTCTTCACCGTCCCAGTTTGGAATCCCTGAACAACTTTGTAACAATTTGAATCAGTCATTTTGTTTCATTCAAACTAAAACTTTTACTCTTTTTGTCCCAAAAACTGCAAAAAAAAACAAGATTTAGCAGATTTTTTTTTTTTGGTGTTTTCTGAAACCTCTGGGGTCAGATTAAACACACTGCGTCCATGGTTACTGACTTGGAAAGACCATCGATCGTTTAGAAAGTGTGTGTAACTGGGAAGGAGGGGGGTTCGAGCCTGTCTGTCTTTTCTCATTTCGTCCAAAATGAAAAAAGAAAACTGACAACAAAGAAGAGAAAGTGTTGCCAGATTTGGAGGCGTCTTCTTCCTCGGAGGAGAGTCGTGCATAATCACACATCACCTCTATTGTTTGTGCGCCGAAGCTTCATAATATCACATTTTGAAGTGTCTGCCAAACTCTCCCCCCACCGGAGGGGCCTCCAATTATGATAATTCCAACTCCCGGCTCGGTGGAATTTGACTTCGCCTGCCCATTTTTCCACAATTCCCCTTTTCTAAAGGCCAACGTTGGCCGCTTGTGTGCAGGCATTGTTGTTGAGCTCGTGTTGGACATCCTCGCTGCTAATGGCCGTTTGGCAACGCGCACGTCTCCAGATCAAATGATGGAGCCAATTAGATGCCGCTCATCCTCTGAATGGGCCGTGGCAGAATCATAAAAACTAATACCAGTTCCAGTATAGAACATAAACAGTATTTAACTGGCAGTCAGAGCCGGGCCGGATAGAGACGTAGAGGGAAAAACGGAGACATTTTCATCAACTCTGGGCCTAAAAGACTCCCATCCATCATCCCTCTTGGTCAGAGGGGTTCATCCTCTAGGCTTTGTGGTCCATAGCAGGACTGTGGTTTCCCAAAAAGAAAAAGAGGGGGTACTCCCACACGCATTCCTTCCCACTTACAGACACTAAACGATGGTACAGTCATCAAGCGATCACGCCACGACAAGCTCCGAGTCAAGAAGGGTCCGATGACTCCAACCGTTCAATCAAACGCCAGGATCAGCGAGGTGGTGTTCGACGTGACCAGGGGCTCGGTTTTGCATACGTAGGCGGTCACGCCACGCTTATCTGGGGCCAGATCGAGGGGGCAACAGCCTCATACGGGAAGCCCAGGCTTCTTTGACCCCAGCTGCATCCTCCAGCTCACCCAGGAGCATCCTGGGGTGTTTCCTGTCCAGCTGTGAGACATAGTTTCTCCAGCAGGTCCAAGGTCTGGCTGTTGGTCTCCTCCTGGTGGGACGTGCCCGAAACAACTCACCAGCAAGGCGCTCTGGAGCCATCCTTACCAGATGCCCGAACCACCCCCTTTTGGCTCCTCTCGACCTGCAGGAGGACCGGCTTGACACCGACCTCCTCCCGGATGGCAGAGCTCCTCACTTGATTCCTGAGACATAGGTAGGTAGATCCTGGTTACCATGGTGAGGGTATGAACGTAGATCCTGGTTACCATGGTGAGGGTATGAACGTAGATCCTGGTTACCATGGTGAGGGTATGAACGTAGATCCTGGGTACCATGGTGAGGGTAGGAACATAGATCCTGGTTACCATGGTGAGGGTAGGAAATGTAGATCCTGGTTACCATGGTGAGGGTAGGAAATGTAGATCCTGGTTACCATGGTGAGGGTAGGAATGTAGATCCTGGTTACCATGGTGAGGGTAGGAACATAGATCCTGGTTACCACGGTGAGGGTAGGAACGTAGATCCTGGTTACCATGGTGAGGGTAGGAACGTAGATCCTGGTTACCATGGTGATGGTAGGAAAACATAGATCCTGGTTACCATGGTGAGGGTAGGAAGGTAGATCCTAGTTACCATGGTGAGGGTAAGAATGTAGATCCTGGTTACCATGGTGAGGGTAGGAAAACGTAGATCCTGGTTACCATGGTGAGGGTAGGAACGTAGATCCTGGTTACCATGGTGAGGGTAGGAACGTAGATCCTGGTTACCATGGCGAGGGTAGGAACGTAGATCCTGGTTACCATGGTGAGGGTAAGAACGTATATTTTCGGACACCATCACCATCTGACTCATGTCGAACCAACTCTTTCTGGTGTCTTTAAAATCCCAGGAATGTTAGTTTCAGTCTAACCTTGTTTTCTAGTTTTTTTTCCGTCTAGTTTCTGAATCTGGTTCAACGGAAACGCGTCAAACTGCTTCTGAAGAACTTGTTTACCTTCGCTTTCAGAACCAATTTAAATCTGGTTTAACCAGCTGGAGGTTTGACTCTTTATTTGGCATCAAATATCAACATTAACTCTAAAAGACGAGGTTGGCACGAAAACCAAAATCAGACTTTTTTGGCTTTTCGGAGAAAACGAGCGTTGGAATCCACGGATTCTTTTAGCTGGTAAAACGTGTTGTTAACTTGAAACAGACAGCAGTAAAGGACTTCGACTCAGACGTGTGATGGTCCACACATTGCTGCCACATGACGAAGGCACGGCTGGTTTCACGTTCCGCCACCAGATGTTTGACTCTCACAAACAAGCCGGCTGGTGGACGCACTGAATCAAACGGTGATCAGAGGAACGCTGCAGGTCCTGGAGCTGAAACCATTCAATCTGATGTTATTCACACACACTTAATCAGAGAGGAACACAGTAAGCGTTGAAAATCTCCTACAGTTCGAGTGAAAACAAAAAAAATAAATCTTGTTCCAGTTTGGGAGGGTCAAGAATGGATCTCATGTATCAAAGCTGAACATAAAAATGTGAATTTTAGTTGTAGGTGGTTGAAAACGGGCGTAATTATAAGGAATACGCCCACCTGTATTCAGATTCAAACTCAGTCACATTCTTATGGTTCTGTTCCATCGTCTTCCGCTCATCCGGGGCCGGGTCGCGGGGGCAACAACCTCAGACGGTGAGCCCAGGCTTCTCTCACCACGGTTGCATCCTCCAGCTCACCCGGAAGGATCCCAAGTCGTTCCCCGGCCAGCTGTGAGACATAGTCTCTCCAGCAAGTCTTGGGTCTGCCTCTTGGTCTCCTCCTGGTGGGACGTGCCCAAAACACCTCACCAGCGAGGCACTTGGGGAGCATTGTGACCAGTTCCCCTTTCCACCCCATCTGGCACCTCTCGACCTGGAGGAGGAGCGGCTCGACAGTGAGCTGTTCCCAGATGGCAGTGCTCCTCACCCGATCTCTGAGTGAGGGGCCAGCCACCCTCCAGAGGAAGCTAATTTCGGCCGCTTGTATCCACGATCTCATTCTTTCAGATCACCACCCACAGCTCGTTACCATGGTGAGGGTAGGAACATAGATCCTGGTTACCATGGCGAGGGTAGGAATGTAGATCCTGGTTACCATGGTGAGGGTAGGAACGTAGATCCTGGTTACCATGGTGATGGTAGGAAAACGTAGATCCTGGTTACCAGGGTGAGGGTAGGAAGGTAGATCCTAGTTACCATGGTGAGGGTAGGAACGTAGATCCTGGTTACCATGGCGAGGGTAGGAAAACGTAGATCCTGGTTACCATGGTGAGGGTAGGAACGTAGATCCTAGTTACCATGGTGAGGGTAGGAACTTAGATCCTGGTTACCATGGTGAGGGTAGGAACGTAGATCCTGGTTACCATGGTGAGGGTAGGAACATAGATCCTGGTTACCATGATGAGGGTAGGAATGTAGATCCTGGTCACCATGGTGAGGGTAGGAACGTAGATCCTGGTTACCATGGTGAGGGTTGGATCCTAGATCCTGGTTACCATGGTGAGGGCAGGAACGTAGATCCTGGTTACCATGGTGAGGGTAGGAATGTAGATCCTGGTTACCATGGTGAGGGTAGGAGCGTAGATACTGGTTACCATGGTGAGGGTAGGAATGTAGATCCTGGTTACCACGGTGAGGGTAGGAACGTAGATCCTGGTTACCATGTTGAGGGTAGGAACATAGATCCTGGTTACCATGGTGAGGGTAGGAATGTAGATCCTGGTTACCATGGTGAGGGTAGGGACGTAGATCCTGGTTACCATGGTGAGGGTAGGAATGTAGATCCTGGTTACCATGGTGAGGGTAGGAATGTAGATCCTGGTTACCATGGTGAGGGTAGGAACGTAGATCCTGGTTACCATGGTGAGGGTAGGAACGTAGATCCTGGTTACCATGGTGAGGGTAGGGACGTAGATCCTGGTTACCATGGTGAGGGTAGGAACGTAGATCCTGGTTACCATGGTGAGGGTAGGGACGTAGATCCTGGTTACCATGGTGAGGGTAGGGACGTAGATCCTGGTTACCATGGTGAGTGTAGGAAACTAGATCGACTTGTAAATCGAGAGCTTTACTTTTCGGCTCAGCTCTCTCTTTACCACGACGGACCGATGCAGCGTCCTAGTTATTAATGACACCGCACCAATCCGTCTCTCGATCTCCCGCTCCATCCTTCCCCCACTCGTGAACAAAACCCAGAGATACTGGGTATTTACAGACAGGGTAAACAAGTCCTCCTGAAGAGGTGAGACTTGGGAATTTGTGAATAACTGAGGGGCATGTCGGACGATCGGATTGAAAACCAGGACCACATACTGTACGGGAGGAGCAGGGCGGTCCTCCAAACCGCCATCCCACCTGAAATGAAAAGCGATACGATGAGGTGTTCAGGTGTTCTGTCATCCCTGATGTTTCCACACCTGTGAGGGCACCGAGCCACCGACACCCTGCTCATCTTTTCACCAGCAGCTGTCAACGAGTCCAGAGTCTTTTGAAAATCCAGCGCTGCTCCGACGACGACTTCACAACAGCTATTGTTCTGCTCGACCCACCTTTTGAAAGCAGGGTGGGGGACCTGCCATTAATAAAAGCTGCTGTCAGACGCGGAGGCCCTCGTTCCTCTCTGAGGTAGGAGGACATAAAGAGACGGAACCTCGGCTCACATCCTGTATCAGACCACAAGAAACAAATCTGAAATGGTTAAAAAAAAAAAAGCATCAATGAGGTTTTTTATCTTTTTAAATCCACTTTTATTTAAAGCTGAATCTTCCAAAGCGGCTCTTTAGTCTTTCCGGACGAACTTAAAGTTTTTTTGTCCATTTTTTATTTATTTAAAGCATCATCTTCAAAACAACTGGTGTCTTTACCTCCTGGTTGGGATGAGGTGGTGACGGTGGAGACGTAGGACCAGAAGCAGAGCCAGGTTTAACCCGTTTGTTACAGATAACGAGGGGTGAAGGGTACACCATCATGGCTGGAGAGAAAAACAGATGCGAGTCTGACACCAAAGTGATGCCCACCAGGTGTTAGATCACCAGGGGGAAGACAAGACACAGGTACAGACATCAGGGAGAGCCAACTGGAACCAGGTGTCCTGAATTAGGGCCCACGGCAGGATTAGAAGGGATGAAATGTTCCAGAAGGAAGAAGGAACATGGTAGAATCAACCCCAGAATGGATTCCAGACGTCCCAGGAGAAGCAACAGTACCAGTCCAGGACGGGCAAAGGGTGTTAGTAGTTACCAAGCAGATCATGGTGGCAGTACCCTGACCAGGGTACCCTCATGGTCAGGAACGTGGAGTGATGACTCCGGTTTGGAGACACTCTCAGGGTCAAGCGAAGATGGAAGGTAGGTGGAGAGTAGATGGCTCTACTGGGTGGTCAGATCATTCTGTCATGAGGGGGTGACAGTGGAGACGTAGGACCCAGAAGCAGAGCCAGTTTTAACCAGTTGATTACAGATAACCAAGGGTTAGGGAAGAGGGGTAGACATGTACAGTCTGGAAGACGACATGGAGGGTACACCATCATGGCAGGAGAAAAGAACAGCTGCTAATCTGACACCAAAGTGATGCCCACCAGGTGTTAGATCACCAGGGGGAAGACAAGACACAGGTACAGACATCAGGAAGAGCCAATTGGAACCAGGTGTCCTGAATAAGGGCCCAGAGCAGGATTAGGAGGGATGAAACGTTCCAGAAGGAAGAAGGAACATGGTAGAATCAACCCCAGAATGGACTCCAGACGTCCCAGGAGAAGCAACAGTACAAGTCCAGGACGGGCAGAGGGTGTTAGTAGCTACCCGGCAGATCATGGTGGCAGTGAAGGAGAGGCGTCCAGGGAATGTGGAGAGATGAGTCCGGTTTTGAGACCCTCGGGATCAGGCAAAGCTGGAAGGTGGGTGGAGAGCAGAGGGCTGTGCTGGGTCCATGGTGGTCAGATCCTTCTGTCAGGAGGTGGTGAAGGTGGAGGTGTAGGACCGTTGCTCCTCCGTGTCCAGAGAAACCAGATGGGGTAGTTAAGGCACCCCACTCCCACTGGAAAGAGATCCAGAGGCAGGTCCGGACCTGCTGGATGGACTATGTCTCATAGTTGGACAGGGAACGATTCGGGATCCTTCCGGGTGAGCTGAAGGAGGGAGCCAGAGTGATGGGAGACTGGACTTGCCATCTGAGGCTGTTCAATTGCAGTCCGAATGCCCCTCCCCTCCTGTTGGGCGTGGCCAGACTGAGACCACGCCCATGACGGTGTACCTGTCATAGGCGTGGTCAGGGTGAGGAGGCCTCTGTGTTCCTGTCCTGGGCGTGGTCAGACTGAGGAGGTCTCTGTGTTCCTGTGATGGGCGTGGTCAGACTGAGGAGGTCTCTGTGTTCCTGTCCTGGGTGTGGTCAGACTGAGGAGGTCTCTGTGTTCCTGTCCTGTGATTGGCCAGACTGAGGAGGTCTCTGTGTTCCTGTCCTGTGATTGGTCAGACTGAGGAGGTCTCTGTGTTCCTGTCCTGGGCGTGGCCAGACTGAGGAGGTCTCTGTGTTCCTGTCCTGTGATTGGTCAGACTGAGGAGGTCTATGTGTTCTTGTCCTGTGATTGGTCAGACTGAGGAGGTCTATGTGTTCCTGTCCTGTGATTGGTCAGACTGAGGAGGTCTCTGTGTTCCTGTCCTGTGATTGGTCAGACTGAGGAGGTCTATGTGTTCTTGTCCTGTGATTGGTCAGACTGAGGAGGTCTATGTGTTCCTGTCCTGTGATTGGTCAGACTGAGGAGGTCTCTGTGTTCCTGTCCTGTGATTGGCCAGACTGAGGAGGTCTCTGTGTTCCTGTCCTGGGCGTGGTCAGACTGAGGAGGTCTATGTGTTCCTGTCCTGTGATTGGTCAGACTGAGGAGGCCTCTGTGTTCCTGTCCTGTGATTGGTCAGACTGAGGAGGTCTCTGTGTTCCTGTCCTGGGCGTGGCCAGACTGAGGAGGTCTCTGTGTCCCTGTCCTGTGATTGGTCAGACTGAGGAGGTCTCTGTGTTCCTGTCCTGTGATTGGTCAGACTGAGGAGGTCTCTGTGTTCCTGTCCTGTGATTGGTCAGACTGAGGAGGTCTCTGTGTTCCTGTCCTGTGATTTGTCAGACTGAGGGGGCCTCTATGTTCCTGTCCTGTGATTGGTCAGACTGAGGGGGCCTCTATGTTCCTGTCCTGTGATTGGTCAGACTGAGGAGGTCTCTGTGTTTGATGTACCATCCCGTTTCCATCAGGATGAAGAACATCTACTGATTTTTTTCAGAGTATCATGTGCCTTCATGTGGATCCCCATCAGGTTTCTTTTTTTTTTCTCCACTGCTGTTTTGGGGGGTTTATTTGGAGTTTTTCCTCACCAAGATGGAGGATCTAAAGGACAGAAATACCCTGAAATCATTTAGTTATTTTTGTATATTTGTATTTATTCATTGTTTTTTTGAGACATTTGTTTTGTTTTTTTTAGGCTCTACAAATAAAATTGACAAGAACCATTAAATCATTTCCTGTTCAGTGACTCCCTGCCGTCGTACTGACGGGTTCTTTCGCGGCTCGTGTTCTAATGTGACCAGAATTACAACATTTATTACAACAGACAAACTTAGTCTGAACAGGAAGTGGTTGATCTGGTTGGTTTTGGTGGTTCCATGCCTGTGAAATGTTGGCAGAGTGTCTGCAGAATGCGGACGGGCCAACATGTTGCTTTTGGCACGGCCTCACGTCTGCAGAGACTGAAATTTGTATTTCACAGCACGGCTGGCTGCTAGCGCCGCTCTCTTTGTGAAGAAGGTTTCTATCTGTAAGGGAAGCCGGCCAGGGTCAGGGTAAACGAGGAGGGGGGTGTAAGCCGTGCCGGGCTGGGCCGGGCCGTACTGCATGCGCCAGTAATTAGATGCAGTTTATTGTCCAGGCAGGGTCAGCGCAGCGAGGTTTACTGCTGCTTGAGCGCGCCGATTCACCGCTGATGCTGATAGGAACGCAGCGGGGGGCCACTCAATGAGAGCAGGAGTACATTAGAAGACGACACACACACACACACATGTTGTTGTGCTCCAATCATGCAACATCTCGTCCTGCAGCATCGCTGGATGGCAGTGTGAAGCACAGCGGGGGGTGCATGACATCCTCTGCTCCCCACAAAGCTCCCACCCCCCCTTTTTTTCTCTCTGTTTGTGTGTAGAGTCTCTACAAATCGGCCCGACTCATCACGAGTAAATAACCTCGACCTGTGCGCCCCTCCCCCGTTTACCTGACCTGGGATTGGTCCTCACCATGCCTCCCCCCCTCTTCTCCTTAGGGCACAAGTGTCCTCAGATGGCCTCCTCACCCTTTCCTCCCCCCTCCATCTCATCCCTTTAGCTCAGGGATGAAGGGAGCCCTGGTAACGGAAGTCGCTGAAAGGACAAACAGCAGGTTTACAGCTGTTCTCCATCACCGTAACCGCGGCAACCCGATCCAGTCAGGTGCCGGGTTTGTTTGTGTTACAAGGGATTCACTTTCTGAGCAGTGAACGCATCGGTGGAAGTAAAAATGAAACACAGGACCCTGGAGGGGTCGAGACCACGTCCTCCCATGCCTGTCTGAGCTTCAACTGGTTTTGTTCGGGAACTCCAGATGAATTCAATCTGCTACATCAAACACGAACAGATTGATTGAATACCAACTTCCCCTGTCAGTATTGGGGCAGTGCTTTTTAAACTTTTTTAAGACCCCGGTCAAACTGCCCGAACTTTGCTGGAGCAGTGAATGTAACTCCACACCTAACCTCATCTACTTAAGATGGCTGCCGTTAAAACCACGCCGCATGTGCTTGGCCACCACTGATGCTGCTCGACCAACACCCAGTCAAAGTTTGGCACCCCAAGACCCAACTTTGTAGACGCAAGTTTGCAGACATAAGTTTGTAGATGCTTGGGTCCGTTGGCCAATAGTGGACCACCGCTGCTTTGCAAGCGTTGCTATGACGGCGACTAAACTTGGCACTAACTTCAGTGGAGCGGTTCTAAGCGCTTTACGAGTGGGCACAGCGTTACTGGAACTTGTCGGGCGTAGAAGCAGCGATCCATGGCGGTGGTGAAATTTGGTTTGGGGTTTATATAGAGGTGTCGGAGCAGGATCAACTAGAGAGGTACACTGTATTCATTCCTCACTGGGGAAATGAGTGGGCTGCATTACACCGCAGCAGGCTGCCATGATGGCACCAATAGTGGGAGAAACGGGGGGGTTGGGTGTCTTCTCCAAAGACCCAAGACGTGAGCTCAGTGGGATTCGATCCTGCGAACTTCCGGGTCACTTCCGATCCAAG
The DNA here is from genome assembly GCA_902685375.1 of Neostethus bicornis. Classification (NCBI taxonomy): domain Eukaryota; kingdom Metazoa; phylum Chordata; class Actinopteri; order Atheriniformes; family Phallostethidae; genus Neostethus; species Neostethus bicornis. The sequence continues at coordinate 14,375,304 of LR738563.1, forward strand.
GGCGAATGTTCTACAACGGAGCTATCGTCCCCTTCAAACGAAACTGCTCGCCACCGCTAAAGCAAAACCGGCTTCAGCGGTGTAACCGCGAAAGCCACGCCCCTGTTTGCCATTTTCTTTTTTCCATTTTTTTCCTGGTGACGATCATTGTCAAAATTTGTCGCCTCTTCCCACCGTTCAAGTAACGTTCCAGCAAAGTTTGGAAAGTGTGACCAGGTCCTAAGCGGAGGCACGCCGCCAACGTTCTCTATGGATTAATAATACGATCATTCAACCCGAAGCGTCCTGAATAAGAATCAAATCAATGCGTATGAATGTAGTTTATTATACTTTTTATTTCATACTCTATTCGTCCCTCACCAAAGAAATTTTGTGTGCTGCTACACCACGGCAGGCTGTCATGACGGTGCCAATGGTGGGAAAAACAGGGGGTTAGGTGTCTTCTCCAAGGACCCTAGACATAAACTCAGTGGGAATCGAACCCACGAACTTCCGGTTAACTTCCACTGAGCCACTGCCTCCATGTTTTATGAAACATGTCTGATTTGGAAACACAGCTGGAACCTGAGACGTGAGATCGATATGTCTATGACTTCATACTGAAAGATTCTCTCTGAAGTTTTTTTAGCAGGAAAACAGATCTCACACAGCGGTTAAAAATGGCCGCCCTAGAGTTCAGAGTTTGCAGTGTGAGTCTGCAGATGAAGGGGGTCTACCGCTCTGAACATCATTCACCTGGTATCAAATCTAAAATAGACCTCCACATTTTTCATTATGGGTTACTTCCTCTGCAGGGAGGCGGGGCTCTCCCTCAGAGATAGGGGGCGGAGCTCTGAGTAGAGCCACTCCTTCTCCGGGTCAAGAAAAGCCAGATGGGGTGGTTCGAGCATCTGTTTAGGATGTCTCACCCTGGCTGGATCCTCCATCTCACCCAGGAGGATCTTGAGGTGTTCCCTGTCCAACTGTGAGACAGTCTCTCCAGCAGGTCCGGGGTCTGCCTCCGGGTCTCCTTCCTGGCTGAAACACCTCACTAGCGAGGGGTTTGAGAGGAATCCCAAACAGATACCAAGAGCAACTGCTCTACTCCAGGCTCCTCCGGGATGGCAGAGCTCCTCACTCTATATCCGAAGGAGGGGCACGGGAGCGAGCGCTTGGGCGCTGAGCTTTTACTCATGGGGGCCCAAATGGTCTCAGCCCAAACAGGGTACATGGGCCGTCCTTCCTGTGGGTTTACCACCTGTAGAAAGGGCCACAGGGGGCGGGTCCAGGAGGAGATGGGCGACAGCCAATGGTAGGAACCCTGGTGGTCGGACCCTCGGCTGCACAGGCTCTTCTCTTTTTTGTCAAATGGGGATTTTTTAAATATTTGAATGTCATATTTTTATTTGGTCCTGATGATTTTAAAAAGTTCCAGAGGTTCCAGGATTTGATTCAAACCAGGAACAAACAAACACCAGGAGCCGGTTTGAAACACACGCTTGTAAATTTCTAAACAGGTGAACTTCAGTTGAACAAGCGTGAGTGACCCGGCGCTGACACGTCCCAATCCGTCACGGCTGCGGGTGAAACAGAAGTTTGGAAAATAACTAGCTTTGATCTAAATTGCTGTCTGATGCTTTTCGGTGGGAACCATCTCGGGTACATCTTGGAGATGTTTGCACCCTTCAGACTTCAAATGACTGTCTGTCTGCGGAGAACTGGCTGTCCCTGCCGCGCCGAACCCCCCAAAAAACACATCCAAGAACATCTCGCTTCATCGATGAACTCCAGCCGACCTGATGGGAGAAGTTATCAGACCCACAGAGTCAAAGAAAAGTCAGAAACGGATCTTCAGACACGAGAGGACCGGGACAGACCGGTCTCTGAGACTCAGCCTTCGGTCTGACGTGTTTCTAAACGTCCTCATTGTGTCTCTGAAGAGGAACATTCTGTCCAGTTTCCTGCTAATAGCTGCTAACGAACGAACCAATAAACGCTGACAGTTTTAGACTCTTTTGATGTTTTATTTTATCTCAAACCGACACTTTAAATAGTTTTTATCACCACTTTTTCAATTTCCTAGAAGTTTTTATGGCTTTCTTTTCTCCTCCGCTGGCCGAGAAGTGTGAAAACCGAGCATTAAAGTGACATAAATCCAGTTTATGAATCTTCTTTTATGGTCGGATTCCTCTTTGTTCCCATGTTAACATGAGGGATCAAAAGCTGCTCTAGTGTAACATAAGGAATGCCCACAGAGAGACAATCCAGGACACTCCTTTGTTCCTCTCTCATTGTCGCTCTGCATGCACGCTTGTTTAATTCTTTGTCCTCCCAATCGCTTATGGAAATTGGCTCATTTTCCCCGCACAATGATGAGCTGTGCTGAGTGAAAGGAGTGCACAGTGCCAGCTCTGTTTCATTTTTTTCCGCGGCCCAGAGGAGAAAGAGTGAAAGAAATGATTTCTGGGTGCATCTCCTCGCCGCTGCATGCCTGCCGCTTCTTTCTTCCACCCGTTTCGCCAATAAATCAGCAGATAACAGCCGTGACCGCAGCTCTTTGTTTTGCCTGGGTAAACAGTTTAAAATGAATCTTAACTGGCCCGGCCCTGGGAATACATTTCATATTATGCGTGTACGGCGGGGCCGTCCCAAGAAGGAACAAAAAAAGGATGGTGGATTGGGGATGATGCCAACGGAGCAATCAAGTCTTCTCACTGAGCCTCCGGGCCAGACAAAAGCCTGCACACAATCCCTCAGGGTGTTAGCTATGCATGCCTTCCAGTTGCCGTGGTTAGGACGGGTTGCCTGGGGGAGGTGGAGGTGAAGGTCCCCGATTGGATCGTTTATAAACACACTGTTTACGCCAAATACGGTCAGGGGTGCTATTCCGATGGATGTACCAAGATGAACGGTACTCAGGTGAAGAGTGTCCGAAGTTAGTCCTTAAACGTCCTGAAAGAAAGTCTTCTACTTTCACACACCTGAGCCGAGTTTAACACCCGCTAAGTTGGGTCAAACATCCGGGGTTTTAATCCCGCCCAATGAGCCGCCACCTTTTTGAGGTGCAAATAAATCAACCCATCCACCGCATGATGACGATCGTCAACAGCTCGAGTCAGGATGAGGTATGACCTCGTCTAAAGGAGTGCCGGGTTACCAGGAGGTTCGTAAAGTTTTGGCGGCCATGTTTAAGGAGGTCCCCATGCTTCTCACACAAGCTCCGCCCATAAAAAATATGTTTGTTGATGGGAAATTTTAAAAAGACCCAAAACTGTATAATTTATTGTTTTCATCCACCGTCATGTGGTGTGTGTTGGATGGATTCCTGTCTGAACATACGCGGCTTCACTATGGAACTAAAGATGGTGGACTGCTACTGTTGTTCCACCACAGTGAAGGATCAACATGTGGAGCTTTTAGAAACAGTTTAAAGGGCCCATCCCATGCAAAATCGACTTTCCAGACTTTTCTAGCTTGTAAGAGTGATGTCCGGGCCTTGTACATGTGTGTATGTGTGTGTGTGTGTGTGTGTGTGTGTGTGTGTGTGTGTGTCTTTCTAGATTGATTCAGCCCGTTTTTCTGTGGATTTCTGGAACGCTCAGACAAAACAACCAATGAGCAGATGTTTAAAGTATGACCCATTTGACGTAGCCACGCCCCCTCCCTCCTCACCACCTGCCCGCCGCCCTCCTCACCCGCCTCCACTCCGGCCTTTCGCCCTCACAAACTCGCTTTCAACGTCCGATATACAGGCTGGTTCGCTGCTCTGCGTCTTTTTTATTTTCTTGCTTGAAACATGATAAAATCTTATTTCAGACGCTACCAAACCACTACGCACGGGTTTACACCCGCCTTCCCCCTCCCGTTCAGAGATGGGCGGAGGAATAGCGGCTCAGTGAGAGCAGAGGGTGGAGCTTGTACTTTCTCAGGACGGGCGAGGGGATGAGCGATACCCTGCCTTTCATAGTTCCGGGTCTGTGACTGCGCTCCACCAAATCAATATATTTTAATAACTATGATGTAATGCATGTTGTAAACGTGTGTGTGTGTGTGTGTGTGTGCAGAGGATACAATGTGAAGAGAGTTATTTTACATGAGATGGGCCCTTTAAGATCTTATTAGGGTAAACTGGAGATTTCAGACATTGTTGTCATGGTAACCCACATTCCGTATATTCAGCAGTCCACCATCTTTAGTTCCATATGTTCAGACAGGAATCACTGATGATGTCATTCAGAAGATCCTGTCTTCATTCCTTCGGAACATCTTCACACGTCCATGAAGACTCCACATGAAGGAGCTGATGAAGGAGATCAAAAAAAAATCCAACAACATGTGAAGCTACACAGACCTGCTGCCATCACGAGAAGCGCTTTTTTTTTTTTTTAATTGAAAACTTGTGATTACATGGCCAATTTTTGCAGCCTCAAAACAGTTTGAAAAGTTTTTCCTTCTTCGCTAAAACCAGCTTTACTGGACAGAAAAGTGACTTTTTTAAAAGTCAATTAAAAAAAAAAAAGTTTTGTACTTTATTCATCCCTCACCGGGAAAATTTGTGTGCTGCATTACACCGCAGCAGGCTGCCACGACGGTGGCAATGGTGGGAGAAATGGGGGTTTAGGTGTCTTCTCCAAGGCATGAGCTCAGTGGAATGCAAACACGCGAACTTCCGGTTCTGCTCTGTTGCCTTCTTATCCAGGACCGGGTCACGACGGCAACAGGTACAGACGGGAAGCCCAGGCTTCTCTCACCCCGGCTGCATCCTCCAGCTCACCCGGAAGGATCCCGAGTCGTTCCCCAACCAGCTGTAAGACATAGTCCGTCCAGCAGGTCCCGAGTCTATCTCTGAGTCTCCTCCCAGGGGGACGTGCCCGAAACACCTCACCAGCCAGTCGCTCAGGATGCATCCTGACCAGATGCGCGAACCACCCCATCTGGCTTCTCTCGACCCGGAGAGCAACGGTTCTACTCCAAGCTCCTCCCCCTATCTCTAAGAGCCCAGCCACCCTGCAGAAGAAGATCATTTCGTCCGCTGATATCCGTGATCGCGTTCTTTTTGTCAACTTGTAAAGTTGTATTTTGAAAAGTTACGGAAGCTCAAAACGGACAAAAATAAGAAAAGTGCCATAAAATCACATTTTTTTGTTATGACTTGTTACTTTTTTGCATCATAAAAAATTCTAAAATAATTAAAATGTAAATTTTTTTATCATCAAACACCTTCAAAGTCATAGAATCTTTTTTTTTCGGAAACCAGCGTTTTATGAGTTCATCTCAAACCCACAAAATATTTTGATATCATCTCTTTTCTGACAGTAACCATGGCAACGGCCACACCCACGCGTTTCGTGTCCCGTCCAGAGTTCAGCAACAGGTTGGATTTAATTAGACGTTTCCTTCAAATTTTTTAGAACCTCTCGATGATTCACCTCTTCACAGGAACCCGGCTCATATCGGGTGTGGGGAGGTCATGGGAACGCCGTTGATTAACCCCGTGCACGCCGCGGAGCGTGACCCGAGCTTCCAGCAACGTGACGCTGAAGAATCGTCAGTGTAACCGGTGCTAAGCGGGGCATCCCGATGAAAGCGAGGTGCAGTAAAACCTCTAAACCCCTCGTTTGTCAAACGTCCCATAAGAGAGATGGATTATCCATTCATGGACTTCTTCTTTTCATGTCCTGTTTGGACACATTAAGACCCCGTAATCAGCCCCATGTGACGCTTCATTATACTTTCAGGACACTTAAAGGCTTGTTGTTCTCTTTCCAGTCCACCGCGTCTTGGATCCCGTTCAACTCGTCCGTGTTCTAGTTGGAGTAAAGATGAGGGAACATCTGCTGCTCTAAACGGGCTCGGTGACGTCTAACCTGAGGGAAAATGAGGGGTTTGTGGGACAAACACCGGCCTTTGTTGTGGGTTTTTAGTGTGTTTGCGACACTGTCAAACCGGGCATTATCCTCCAAAGCCTCGGCTGTTAGTGCCGCTTCGCTGCACGCTCGTTAAACTGATGGGCAGCACGTTGGGATGGCAGCGTGCACCGGGGCTGTTTGACTTCAACGAGCCGTAGGAGAAAATGAAAGAGATTCTAGAGCGACTGGAGAGTGACGGACACAACCTCACGACGGCTTAACGGGTTTATTTGGGGGTTTGTTTTAAATACGATTCTGAGTAACTGTTAAAAGTTTGATTGAGTCGGCCATGTTGTTCTGAGTGTCATGATCCACCTCTCATCTGGAACATTCCCTCCCTCTGTCCTAATTCTGAAACCATGGTCCCAATTCTTGAAGTCTCCACCTGTGTCTCGTCTTCCCCCTGCTGTATGTCACTCTGGAGTCAGATCATCTGCTGTTCTACTCTCCTGCTGCAGCCATGATGGCGTCCCTCCACGTCGCCTTCCAGGCTAACCACACCCCTGGTTAACCGCAATGATCACCTCAGTTACGTCCCATGTTTTTCAGAGGAAATCATGATTTAAGGAGAAACAATGGCCGACGTGGGTGTGGCACACATAAACATAAAGAGTAGACCCCACAATGGCTGCTGCGGAGGCCATCTTGGATCGGTAGTCCTACCTGCAGACTGTGGTTGTAGATACAATGTCTGAGCACTGTGTGGTGGTTCTGTGTCAGCTCCACGTTTACTGCCAGGGTTTTAACACACACACACACACACACACACACACACACACACATGCTAAAGAGTTTTCCAGAAACCAGCTGGCGTGGCCAAGGCTACCCCGGTCTGCAGAGCCACAACATCTGGGGAAGAATGCCAGGCTTCCAGCTCACCTCCCTGAACCCCTTCATCAAGGACAGAAGACGTAGACACCACACGGTTCCCCACCGTAACCTTACACAGAAACCTGATGCATCATTCTAATATAAACCCTCACAGGGCAGAGTCTAGGGTCTGCCAGCCGGGTCACCGTTCCTATAGCGATCCAACTTCAGACGTGATGATCAAATGTGATAAACCAATGGAAATGGGTGTCTGGTCATGAGCTGGCGGAGCGTTTTAAGGAAATGTAAACAATATTTAAGTCTTAATAAATACATCTTCTCTATGGAGAGGGGCACGCTCAGTCCTCATGGACCTATTCTGGTCCACTGTCTGAGGCTGAGTCCACTGAGGCTGAGCACCATGCCCTGTGGTATACCAGTGTCAGGGTTCAGACATGTCTAGTCTCCCGCAGTAGGCGGGAGACATCCGCAATTAGGACCTATCTCACGCTCACCCTCCAGGGCTGACAAAACTCCCACATGATGAACTCTAGTGCATTTCATGAATGTGATTAGGTATAATGGGGCTAAGCACATGGCATCTCATGCTGCTTCATGGTCTACTGCCAGGATTGTTTTTGGTGAACGTATGAAAGAAGTCGGACATCCCAATTTAAAGAGAGTCTTTAGAAAGTTTGTGTTTACGTTCAGTTTTCTGGACGACACTGACTGTTTGGGTGCATGACATACGTCACGTCAAACCCCGACTGAACCCCAAGGATTGGTTGAAATGAAAAGAGTACCTGCGCACCATGGAGGTCAGACTGTTCCCATGGAAACAAAGAAACAGGCTGATGGATCAGGATGTTTGAGTAAAAAACACTACAAACTCAATGAGGTTTTTTGTTTTTTTGGAGGGGCTTATGGGTGATACAAAGGGACGGTTTTGTTCTTTTTATTTTTAAACAAAAAAAGGTTTTTGGATTTTTTTAATTTTTATTTTTTTAACTTTCTTAAGTCTTTGTTTGGGTTTTTTTTTTTGTTTGTTTTTGGCAATTTTTTAAAGCTCTTTGAGCTTTTTTTTATTTAAAATCATATTTTATTTTTTTATTTTAATTTTAATTTTTAAAATTTTTTTTTTTAAATTTTTTTCAAACTTTTTTTTTCTTTTTATACATTTTTTTTAGGTTTTTTTTTTTTTTTTTTTTTTTTTTTTTTTTTAGCTTTTCCAGTTTTTTAAGTCATTTTTTCAGTGATTTATTTGATATTTTTTTACTTGCTTTTGTTTTGTTGTTTAACTTGACTCTGTTGCTGGTTGACCCTTAAATGGTTCTACTTGACCCTGTGCCCCAGCTGTTTGACCCCAGGATCTTGCTGGTCGACCCCGTGCTCTTGTTGGTAGACCTTATAGCCCTGCAGGTAGACCTTATAGCCCTGCTGGTAGACCTTGCCATCCAGCTGGTAGACCTCGTAGCCCTGCTGGTACACCTCGTAACCCTGCTGGTAGACCTCGTAGCCCTGCTGGTACACCTCGTAACCCTGCTGGTAGACCTCGTAGCCCTGCTGGTAGACCTTATAGCCCTGCTGGTAGACCTTATAGCCCTGCTGGTAGACCTTGCCATCCAGCTGGTAGACCTCGTAGCCCTGCTGGTACACCTCGTAACCCTGCTGGTAGACCTCGTAGCCCTGCTGGTACACCTCGTAACCCTGCTGGTAGACCTCGTAGCCCTGCTGGTAGACCTTATAGCCCTGCTGGTAGACCTTGTAGCCCTGCTGGTAGACCTTGTAGCCCTGCTGGTAGACCTTATAGCCCTGCTGGTAGACCTTGCCATCCAGCTGGTAGACCTTGCAGCCCTGCTGGTAGACCTTGTTGCCCTGCTGGTAGACCTTGTAGCCCTGCTGGTAGACCTTATAGCCCTGCTGGTAGACCTTGTTGCCCTGCTGGTAGACCTCGTAGCCCTGCTGGTAGACCTTGTTGCCCTGCTGGTAGACCTCGTAACCCTGCTGGTAGACCTTGTTGCCCTGCTGGTAGACCTTATAGCCCTGCTGGTAGACCTTGTTGCCCTGCTGGTAGACCTTGTAGCCCCGCTGGTAGACCTTGTAGCCCTGCTGGTAGACCTTGTCGCCCTGCTGGTAGACCTCGTAGCCCTGCTGGTGGACCTTGTAGCCCTGCTGGTAGACCTTGTCGCCCCGCTGGTAGACCTTGTAGCCCTGCTGGTAGACCTTGTAGCCCTGCTGGTAGACCTTGTAGCCCCGCTGGTAGACCTTGTAGCCCTGCTGGTAGACCTCGTAGCCCTGCTGGTAGACCTCGTAGCCCTGCTGGTGGACCTTGTAGCCCTGCTGGTAAACCTTGTCGCCCTGCTGGTAGACCTTGTTGCCCCGCTGGTAGGCCTTGTTGCCCTGCTGGTAGGCCTTGTTGCCCTGCTGGTAGACCTTGTAGCCCCGCTGGTAGACCTTGCAGCCCTGCTGGTAGACGTTGTAGCCCTGCTGGTAGACCTCGTAGCCCTGCTGGTAGACCCTGTGCTCTTGCTCGTAGACCTTGCCGTCTTCCTGCTTGACCTCGTTTGGTCTCTGGTGGACTCGTTCTTGTCCTCACGGGTGTTTTTTTTTCTTCTCACTGCCGTGTTTCCGGTTGACAGTGCGATGGTGACCCGGTGATAAAGCCGTGGTGTTTCAGGTCAGGTGAGACACTTGGTCTCCTTTCAGGCAGGCGATAAAGGCCGGCGTGTAAAAGGAGAAAGGTTATCAGATAGTAGAAGCAGCCACCGTGGCAGGAGCTTGAAAAGTCTCCGGTTCCAGCGTGAGAGAAAGCTCACGCCAGAGATGCTTTAAAAAGGCTTCAGATTAAAACGTCTGGTGGCTGGAGATACCGGGCCCTCCGAGTCTCCTCGGCCGTCCAGGCTCGGGCTTGTCGGGCCTTCAATGGCTTTTGTCTGCGAGCAGATGATCCGTCTCTGTCCCAACAAACAAAACTTTGGAGCTCTTAGAAAAACAAGACACGGAGAAAGAGGAGCAGCTCTGCTTTCTCTCGGAGACGTTCACGTTGTCATTTGCATGAGCTGGAACCTCATGAAGATCTATTGTGGAGCACAAAGCTGGCTTTTCAGAGCCGGCTGCTAATGAGTGATGACATAAAAGAACGGAGGCATCACTTTATTTTCGCCGTGGATCAAACGCTTTGATGTTTCAAAGCGCATACATGAGTAATCCCTTCTCTCAGCAGCCACAACAGCCCAGGAACGTCGTCAGGAACACAAAGTGCTCCGGCTCTGACTCGGGATAATGGTGGAGTTTGATGTGCAGACGCTGCGGAGATGGCGTCTTTCAAGTGGTCCCAGGTGAAAAGGTGATGGCGGCATCAAAGACGAGTGAGTTCAGAGCCGACGAGGAGGATTGAAAAGCTGTTTGACATGTTGGTGATGATCCGGAGAGTCTGATCACACCCCGTTTGAACATCCATCCAGGTTCCTACACGCCCGAACACACTCACCGCTTTCATCCAGACAGAATCTAATAAACACAATCACAAACGGAGTCGTTACCCCGACGTCACCCGGTACCCCCAAACCAACAAGTTCAAATTCAGACAAAAAAATACTTCTCATCAACTTTAAATCTTCATTTTACAAAATACTTTAATTTAATTATTTTATTCTAGACTTGATTAAGTTTTATTTAAACTAAAAAATTTACATAATTTTTTTGTTAGATTTTAAACTTTATTTTTTTACAACTTTTAAGGCATTTTTTTGTTTTTTTTAGAATTTGCTCATTTTTTTTGTGAAATTTGAAACATTTTATTTAGATTTTGTTCGTTCATCTTCTGAACTTTCTATTTCCATCGAGATTACAGGTGGGGTACACCCTGAACAGATCACCAGTCTGTTGTGGGGCCACACACGCAACCCTAGGGGTAATTTCATAGCAGCCAATCAACGTAACCGGTACGTTTTGGAAGAAACCGAAGAAAACACACACATACACAAGGATAGAACATGCAAACTACACACAGAAATCCAGGACTTGAACCCCTGACCTTCTTGCTGTGAGGCCGCCATGACATGAGTTTTATGTTATAATATATTAAAAACAGACACATTTTAATTCAGACCAATCACTGTGACTCTAACCTTAGCCCCGCCCCTTATTTAGCCTCAACCCAACCCCCTTCCTAAACAGAAGTGCTAGGTCTAGGCGGGGGGATGCTCAGCTCGACTTGGATTGCGTCGTGAGGGCAAAGTTTGGATGGAACAAACCCCTGACCTTCTTGCTGTGTTAAGGGGTAACGCCCATCTTTGCAGGACCAACCGTCCAACGGCTCCATGTTGTCTGTTAATTTTTTTTTTTTTTTTAATGTACTTTATTCCTTCCTTAACGGGGTAATCCCTGTGCTGCATTGCACCGCAGCAGGCTGGCAGGATGGCACCAATGGTGGGAGAAACGGGGGGTTAGGTGTCTTCTTCAAGGACGCCTAGACATGGTACAGTCAGATTCGATCCCGAACTTTCGGTCCAAGGGTAAACGTTCTACCACTGAGCCACCGCCTCCTCCCTCATGACGTCCTTATAACCAATGAGCTTTAACCTCCTGGAAGAGCCCTGGCTCACTTAAACTACGGCTGAAATGAGAAAAAAATAAACTGAATTGAAGCAAAGACGGTTCGTTTTGTCCTGATTTTACAATTTTTTTGAAAATTTGGGAACGACTTGTTAATTTGTTTGAAATTTCGGGAGAAATAATTGGCTAATTTATGTGAAATTTGGCAGAATTCTGAATATTTTTGTAAATTTTTTTTTTATGAATTTATTTGAATTTGTTTTTTTCCAATTTTTTTTGTTGTTTATTTTGTTTTTGTTTTTATAAAAAAAAAAAAAAGAAAGAAAAAACTTCACACACGTTTCAACATCAGTAACGTTTTTCAAACAGCGTGCCGCCTTTTTTTAACTTTATTTTGAAAGTTCAAAACACTGGCTCGCTTGCTGGTCTCACAGCAAGAGAGCCAGGGGTTTGAGTCCCGGAGTGGGGGTGAGGATTTAAACACTAGCCTTCTGTGTGGAGTGTGCATGTTCTCTCCTTGTACATGTGGGATTCTTCCCACCATCCAAAAACATACATGTTAGGTCAGGCATGGGCAAACTACGGCCCGCGGGCCACATGAGGCCCGTTAAACATTTTAATCCGGCCCGTCGATCTTAAAAAAAATATTTTCCTGCAATTCCAATGTTTCCTCACTAGATGGCGGACTGACACTGAATGTGTGTGTGGCTCCACAACACACATGTGACCTGTTTGGAGTGTACCCTGCCTCTCGCCTGAAATCAGTTCAGCAAACAAAAACAATCCAACAGGCAGCTTTTATCCTTTAAGTCTTTTATCGAGTTGTTTTGAGGGTTTTTTTTGGGGGGCGAGGGGGCTTCGGACTCTGTTAACGCGGGTCCAGCTGAGTTCACGGCCCTTCATCTGAGGAACGTCTCTGGATCTGATCCAACCAGCAGAGCGTCGCTTCTGGATTAAACAGAACCAAAAACCACAGGGCGGCTCCGTCCGGGTTTGAAAGATTGAAACAGTTGAGTTCGAAACGTAAACAAGTCTTTTATAAACGCTCGTTTTTATCGAGACGTTTCTGTTTCTATAAAAACATCCAACGAGAAGCCGGAAGATTAAAGAGTTTTCTGATAGAAAACGAGTCAATTCAAAGTTTTAAAATCAACTTCAGATGTTAAAATTATGAAAGAAGACCATTAAATTTGGGGTTTTAGCGTCACTATGGCGACCAGATTAAGTCAAAGATAAAAACCAAGCAAAGAAAACATTCAGCAGCTCGGGTTTAAATCCCAAATCCTTCACCGTAGAAGGTATCAACAGTGAGATGATAAGGCCAGGATTAACTATCTGACTTCATCGCCTCCCAGGTTTCGTTTTTAAAAGCTCTCGTTTCACACTTTGTTTTCTCAGTTAAAGCCGGGAGCCTCCTCCACGCCGGGACCACCTCCGTAAGTCCAACACCGGATTGGTCACGCGGTGTCGCCTTTCCAACCAGGATTCATCATATCGGAGGAAAAACACGGAGATCTGATGGAGTTCAGGTTCAGCTTTCAGGAACGTTGGTGAACATGTTGGAGCGGGGCAGCAACGAGCCGACGGGATGAAAAACCAGACCTCCGGAGCGTCGCTGGTTAAACAGGAATAAACACAGTGACGCCACATCTGACTGGTCAAGCTTTAAGAACCCCAAAGAGCCGTTTGGATCAGTGGGTACGCCCAAAACAGACATCACTGTACCGTCTGCTAGAAGCCCCTCTTTTTATTCTACATGAACCAGATCCATCGGTCCGTCGTGGTAAAGAGAGAGCTGAGCCGAAAAGAAAAGCTCTAGATTTACAAGTCGATCTACGTTCCTACCATCACCATGGTAACCAGGATCTACGTTCCTACCCTCACCATGGTAACCAGGATCTACGTTCCTACCCTCACCATGGTAACCAGGATCTATGTTCCTACCCTCACCATGGTAACCAGGATCTACATTTCTACCCTCACCATGGTAACCAGGATCTACTAACTACCCTCACCATGGTAACCAGGATCTACGTTCCTACCCTCACCATGGTAACCAGGATCTACGTTCCTACCCTCACCGTGGTAACCAGGATCTACGTTCCTACCCTCACCGTGGTAACCAGGATCTACGTTCCTACCCTCACCGTGGTAACCAGGATCTACGTTCCTACCCTCACCGTGGTAACCAGGATCTACGTTCCTATCCTCACCGTGGTAACCAGGATCTACGTTCCTACCCTCACCATGGTAACCAGGATCTACGTTCCTACCCTCACCATGGTAACCAGGATCTACGTTCCTACCCTCACCGTGGTAACCAGGATCTATGTTCCTACCATCACCATGGTAACCATGATCCACGTTCCTACCCTCACCATGGTAACCAGGATCTACATTCCTACCCTCACCATGGTAACCAGGATCTATGTTCCTACCCTCACCGTGGTAACCAGGATCTACGTTCCTACCCTCACCATGGTAACCAGGATGTACGTTCCAACCCTCACCATGGTAACCAGCTGTGGATGGTAACCGAAAGAATGAGATCGCGGATACAAGCGGCCGAAATGATCTTCCTCCGCAAGGTGGCTGGGCTCTCACTCCGAGATCGGGTGAGGAGCTCTGCCATCCGGGAGGAGCTCGGTGTCGAGCTGCTCCTCCTGCAGGTCGAGAGGAGCCAGATGGGATGGTTCGGGCATCTGGTTCGGGCACGTCCCACTGGAAGGAAACCCAGAGGCAGACTAGACCTGCTGGGAGACTATGTCTCACAACTGGTCAGGGATGCCTCGGGATCCTCGGTTTCCTTCCAGGTGAGCTGTTCGGGGTGTATCCCGCCTCTTGGATGAAATCAGTCGGGATAGGCTCCGGCACCCCGTGTGACCCTTTCAGGGATGAACGGTTCAAAAGATGAAAAAGTCGAGAAATAAAGTAAAAAATCTAACAAACTCAAAAAGAAAATTAAAGACCATTTTAAACCAAACGAGGACGAAATCTTAAAAATCATCTTAAGCCTTTCAGCAGATGGGCTTCATCCAGACGCGGGAGGTGTGGGGTGTTTAAGGACTTCAGAAAATCCAAAGGGATCGTTTAAGTTAAAAAAAACCTTTAATTCTCGAGGTTTCTGAACGTTTTGATTAAATTTTCTGAGGTTGATCTGATTTTTTTTAGAAAGAAAGGTGAAAAAACTTCCAAATTTGTGAAAATTGTCTGAAAGATAAAAAGCAGCTGGAGTTTAACGTCTTCATCCTCAGCAGGAGGAGCGGGATGTGCTGCTGTCAACACCTCGGGGCTTACAGATGGGAGCTGAACCAGAAAGGGAAGAACGCGGTGAGGAGGCGGAGTCAGAGAGAGGACAGTTCCAGTCAGAGATGGAGGACCTGCTGGTTTCACTTTGGCTCCATCGTCTAAACTCTTTCATTTAAAACAACTTCCTCTCAAAGAAAAAACGCAGCAGATGTTTGTGGTCGCGTCACAAAGACCCGACGGCGAGACGAGGAAATCTGAAGGAGACATCGTCGAGGAGATGAAGAGCGGAATGGAGTCCCGATGGAGCGGCGGTCGTTCTGACCGTAATCCAGACCGGATAATCCCACATGTGGATTATTTCATCCAGACACCTGGTGAACGCCTGGTGAACGCCTGGTGAACGCCTGGTAAACGCCTGGTGATCGCCTGGTGAACGCCTGGTGAACGCCTGGTGAACGCCTGGTGATCACCTGGTGAACACATGGTGAACGCCTGGTGAACGCCTGGTGAACACCTGGTGAACGCCTGGTGAACGCCTGGTGAACGCCTGGTGAACACATGGTGAACGCCTGGTGAACGCCTGGTGAACGCCTGGTGATCACCTGGTGAACGCCTGGTGAACGCCTGGTGAACACATGGTGAACACCTGGTGAACGCCTGGTGAACGCCTGGTGAACACATGGTGAACACCTGG
The DNA here is from genome assembly GCA_902685375.1 of Neostethus bicornis. Classification (NCBI taxonomy): domain Eukaryota; kingdom Metazoa; phylum Chordata; class Actinopteri; order Atheriniformes; family Phallostethidae; genus Neostethus; species Neostethus bicornis. The sequence goes on from LR738563.1 coordinate 14,390,502, forward strand.
TGAACGCCTGGTGAACGCCTGGTGAACGCCTGGTGAACGCCTGGTGAACACATGGTGAACACCTGGTGAACGCCTGGTGATCGCCTGGTGAACACATGGTGAACACATGGTGAACGCCTGGTGAACACATGGTGAACACCTGGTGAACGCCTGGTGATCGCCTGGTGAACACATGGTGAACACATGGTGAACGCCTGGTGAACACATGGTGAACACCTGGTGAACGCCTGGTGAACGCCTGGTGAACACATGGTGAACACCTGGTGAACGCCTGGTGAACGCCTGGTGAACGCCTGGTGAACACATGGTGAACACCTGGTGAACGCCTGGTGATCGCCTGGTGAACACATGGTGAACACATGGTGAACGCCTGGTGATCACCTGGTGAACGCCTGGTGAACACTTGGTGAACGCCTGGTGATCACCTGGTGAACGCCTGGTGAACGCCTGGTGATCACCTGGTGAACGCCTGGTGAACGCCTGGTGATCACCTGGTGAACGCCTGGTGAACGCCTGGTGATCACCTGGTGAACGCCTGGTGAACACATGGTGAACACCTGGTGAACACATGGTGAACACCTGGTGAACGCCTGGTGAACACATGGTGAACACCTGGTGAACACATGGTGAACGCCTGGTGATCGCCTGGTGAACGCCTGGTGAACACATGGTGAACGCCTGGTGATCGCCTGGTGAACGCCTGGTGAACACATGGTGAACACCTGGTGAACACATGGTGAACGCCTGGTGATCGCCTGGTGAACGCCTGGTGAACACCTGGTGAACACTTGGTGAACACCTGGTGAACGCCTGGTGAACACCTGGTGAACACATGGTGAACACTTGGTGAACACCTGGTGAACACCTGGTGAACACATGGTGATCACCTGGTGAACACCTGGTGAACACCTGGTGAACACTTGGTGAACACCTGGTGAACACATGGTGAACGCCTGGTGAACACCTGGTGAACACATGGTGAACGCCTGGTGAACGCCTGGTGAACACCTGGTGAACGCCTGGTGAACACCTGGTGATCACCTGGTGAACACCTGGTGAACACCTGGTGAACACTTGGTGAACACCTGGTGAACACATGGTGAACGCCTGGTGAACACCTGGTGAACACATGGTGAACGCCTGGTGAACGCCTGGTGAACACCTGGTGATCACCTGGTGAACACCTGGTGAACGCCTGGTGAACGCCTGGTGAACACCTGGTGATCACCTGGTGAACACCTGGTGAACACCTGGTGAACACTTGGTGAACACCTGGTGAACACATGGTGAACGCCTGGTGAACACCTGGTGAACACATGGTGAACGCCTGGTGAACGCCTGGTGAACACCTGGTGATCACCTGGTGAACACCTGGTGAACACCTGGTGAACACCTGGTGAACACCTGGTGACTCACAGACAACGCCGAGTTCCTGTGGAGAGGCTTTTATCTCCGACCAGTAAAACCAGCACGGTGACTCATGCTTACTGGAGATTAGATAATCCCAAATATTTCCAGAAGAATTTTTTTTTTTCTTACGTCCTGTTTGCTTTTTATTTCTTATCTGAAAAGAAAATAAACCAATGGAATGATTCGGTTTGTTGGAATAGTTTTTTTCGGACTTTGATTTTTTGGACTTTTATTTTGAAAAGCCATGTGTTTCTTGACTTTTACGCAAAATAAACAATTATAAAAATGTCCGAACAGCGTTCGGAAAAAAGTCGTTTAAGTCAAATGACAATAACATGAAAAATAGGGAGGCTCGTTGAAACCATGCGGAGGGCGGCCATGTTGATTGGTCTACAGACAGGAAGTAGAGATGAAGATGCTGAGGATCTCTCTGGGAGTGACCAGGATGGACAGGATCAGAGGAACAGCACATGTTAGAGGAAAGAGAGAGTACCCGTCGTTGGCTGCCACCCATCTCCTAATTCACCTGACCCCTATAGTCCCCCCTGCAGGTGGTGAGTCCACTAGAAGGGCGGCCCATGTCCCCTGTCTGGGCTGAGCCCAATGGGTAAAAGCCCGGCCACCAGGCTTGGTGTCGAGCCGCTCCTCCTCCTGGTCGAGAGGAGCCAGATGGGATAGTTCCCGAGTGCCTCGCTGGTGAGGTGTTTCGGGCACATCCCACCGGGAGGAGACCAAGAGGTAGACCCCAGACCTGCTGGAGAGACTTTGTCTCACAGCTGGCTGGGGAACGACTGGGGATCCTTCTGGGTGAGCTGGAGGATGCAGCCGGAGTGAGAGAAGCCTGGGCTGCCCGTCTGAGGTTGTTGACCCAGCGACCCGGCCCCGGATGAGCGGAAGATGACGGAACGGGAACGTCGAGTGTGAAAAGTGACGTTTTACGTAGAAATAAAGTGATGAGTTTCATGTTAATTCTTTCATCTTCTGAACCGTCCATTCCTACTGGGGTGACAGGGATGCTGAAGCCTATCCCAGCTGATTTAAAGGCGACCTGTTTGGGGTGTACCCTGTTCCAGGGCCACACACACTGGCAACCTTCCACACACACACATTCGTTCCTAGGGGTAATTTCATAGCAGCCAGTCAACCAAACATGTATATTTTTGGAGGAAACTAAAGAAAACCCACACATACACGGGTAGAACATGCAAACTACACACATAAACACAAGTTATTCAAGCCTTGTCCCCACCCGGGTCTCGAACCCCTGACCTTCTTGCTGTGAGGCCACTGTGACGCTAGTTTTATGTGATTATATTTTAAAAACAGACACATTTTAATTCAGACTAATCACTGTGACTCTAACATTAGCCCCGCCCCTTATGATCAACCCAACCCCCTTCCTAAACATGAAGTTAGGTCGCTCATCTCGACTGGGGCGGGGGGACGCTCAGTTCGACTTGGAATGGGTCATGTGGAGAAACGCCGAGCCTCTCATCTCGACGGGCCATCAACTCGACAGAACCGAAACAAGTCGTTGGAAAGGGGGAGGGTACACCCCGAGCACCATCTCAGCACTTGATTCAACCCTAACGCTCTAACTGCGACCATGTGCTGAACTCCTACTGGTCTATCCCGCCAACTTAGAGACGCTGTGAGATATTTTTCTGGTGCAGTTTGTGCATCAGGAACACTCTTGTAAACACTTGGAACCAACTATAGATGAACCAGTCGTCTTCAGGTTCGAAGGACTGTTTGCGTCGGCCTTGAGTGTTTATTATTAAAAGTTTTTGATGCGTTTTCCTGTTGAATTATTCTTGTTTCCATCGTTTTCTCCTCTGAAGATGAACCCGTCCACGCGGCTGAGGTCCTGAGTGGAGGGGACGGGGATTTGTGGGCGGGGCTTAAATCCAACTTCATTCATTCTGGTTTAGACGCCTGTCTTTGTCTCCATGGCAGGTGCTTCTAATCCCGCTGTCAGAATGGGTCCGGACAAGATGTTTGGACAAGCCTGCTTTTAGAAGCCCCTCCATGCCACATCATTTACCCCCCACCCCACACGCACACAGAACCCCTCCCCCGCTGCTGAAAATGGATATGATCCATACCGCGTGGAGGAGCCATGATGGATTATCTTCTTTATTCACATTTTTTATCAAGATATTCTAAAAGTTTCACGGATTTTAGTGAAGTTTCTGTAATTTAAAGTCGTTTTTTTGGTCACTTTTATCACATTTTAAATGATTTTAGATGTTTTTTAGTTACTTTTATATAGTTTTTTTGCTCTTTTTGACTCAAAAATGGAGTTTTGTGTTTTTATCTGTATCAGAAAACATGAAGACTTTTATGGGCTTTTGTGATATTTGCTGAAAAAACTTGTAAAAACACACGTTCAGGTTCACTTTTCCCCCTCCTCTCGCTACCGTGACACATACACAACACAGCGTAAATCTCCATGTAAAAAATATGGAGTCTTAAAGCATCAAACATCACTTCCTGTCGAAGCGACGGGACGTGGGACATGCACGAAAACATTTCCTCTTTACGTTGGAGAACAAAATCCATGGACAAGAACACTCAGTTCTGCAATCTTCCGCTTGTTCCGGGGTCGGGTCGCGGGGGCAACAGCCTCAAACAGTTAGCCTAGGCCTCTCTCTCCCCGGCTGCATCCTCCATCTCACCCGGAAAGATCCCAAGTCGTTCCCCAGCCAGCTGTGGGACATAGTCTCTCCAACGGGTCCGGGGTCTGCCCCTTGGTCTCCTCCCGGTGGGACGTGCCCAAATCACCTCGCCCACGAGGCGCTCGGGGGGCATCCTGACCAGATGCCCGAACCACCCCATCTGGCTCCTCTTGATCTGGAGGAGGAGCGGCTCGACACCGATCTCCTCCCAGATGGCAGATCTCCTCACCCGATCTCTGAGTGAGAGCCCAGCCACCCTGCGGAAGAAGCTCATTTCGGCCGCTTGTACCCGCGATCTCATTCTTTCGGTCACCACCCACAGCTGGTGACCATAGGTGAGGGTTGGAACGTAGATCCTGGTTACCATGGTGAGGGTAGGAACGTATATCCTGGTTACCATGGTGAGGGTAGGAACGTAGATCCTGGTTACCATGATGAGGGTAGGAACGTAGATCCTGGTTACCATGGTGAGGGTTGGAACGTAGATCCTGGTTACCATGGTGAGGGTAGGAACGTAGATCCTGGTTACCATGGTGAGGGTAGGAACGTAGATCCTGGTTACCATGGTGAGGGTTGGAACGTAGATCGACTTGTAAATCGAGAGCTTTGTTTTTCGGCTCAGCTCTCTCTTTACCACGACGGACCGATGCAGCGTCCTAGTTATTGCTGATGCCGCACCGATCCGCCTGTCGATCTCCCGCTCCATCCTTCCCCCACTCGTGAACAAGACCTCGAGATACTTAAACTCCTCCACTTGGGGCAGGACCCTTTTCCTGACCCGCATGGGGCATTCCACCCTTTTCCGGGCGAGGACAAGAACATCTCCGCTTTTAAATGGTATCTGAATTCAGAACCAAAAAAAATAAATAAATGAGACAACGATTTAGAGAGGAACGCCCGGATGTGCAGGAAGGAGTTGAAATGGGCGTGAACTCGGTGTCCGGACCAATTATTGGCCGTACGAAAATTTAAAGCTCAGGTGGTGCGTCTTGATGTCTCCGTGGTCAGGAGGTTACGTGAGGTCATTTTTTCTCCCGACCAGAAATCAGACGGTCGAATGAGTCTCTGTCGTCGCCGTGGAAACATGGCACTATAACATGGCACTGTAGAAGCAGCGCTACGGACCCGTTCTCCTGATTGGTCGCTTCTGACGTCGTTAAGCGTCACGTAAAACCAAAAATTTCACCACAACAAACTTATGGAAGAAGCTGGGATTCATTTTTCTGGTACGATGGAGTGGTTCACTCGCAGCAGACTTTGTGAGGCTCAAATCGTAGGATAATCGTGATAACTCACAACTTTTTTACAACAAACCAGCTCTTAACTTCCTATTTGAGATGAGTTTAGAGATTCTTTATCCTGCCCTGTGTCCTAATTCAGAACATCTGGTCCCAATTGCCTCTTCTTGATGTCCCCACCTGTGTCTCGTCTTCCCTCATCGTTCTGGTCTCAGATCGTCTACTGTTCTTCTCTCCTGCAGCAGTCATGATGGTGTCCCCTCTCCCGGGGGCTGCCAGAGCCCCTCCCGGCTGATTCAAGGCGAGGGGCTGGGTACTCTCGTGGGGCCACACACACACATACAACCATCCACACACACTCATTCCTAGGGGCAATTTTGCACCAGCCAATCAACCTAGCATGCATGTTTTTGGAGGGTGGGAGGAAACCGGAGTACCAAAAGGAAACCCACGCAAACACAAGGAGAACATGCAAACTCCACACAGAAAGGACAGTGTTCCAAGCCTCGTCCCCACCCGGGGACTCGAACCCATGACCTTCTTGCTGTGAGGCCACTGTGCTACCCACTGCGCGACCGTGTCGCCCAATATTAACAAGCTTTATTTAATTTTTTTCAAGTTTGGTGGGACGAATTAAAACGTTTAACGGGCCGCATGTGACCTGCAGGCCGTAGTTTGCCCTTGCCCGCTCCTAACCCAGACCCACTGGTATCTGGGTCCTACGTCTCCACCTTCACCACCTCATGATATCCCATCCAGTTTTCAGCAATGGAGAGCACCAAATGATCACAAATAAATCTGTGGGAATGTTGAACTGAACCAAATGTTCAAACATGAGTTTAACGATTCCGTTCCGTCATCTTCCGCTTGTTCTGGGGTCGGGTCGCGGGGGCAACAGCCTCAAACGGGCAGCCCAGGCCTCTCTCTCCCCGGCTGCATTCTCCAGCTCACTTGGAAGGATCCCAAGTCGTTCCCTGCCAGCTGTGAGACATAGTCTCTCCAGCGGGTCCGGGGTCTGCCCCTTGATCTCCTTCCGGTGGGACGTGCCCAAAACACCTTGCCTGCGAGGCGCTCGGGGGGCATCCTGACCAGATGCCCGAACCACCCCATCTGGCTCCTCTTGACCTGGAGGAGGAGCGGCTCAACACCGAGCTCCTCCCAGATGGCAGAGCTCCTCACCCGATCTCTGAGTGAGAGCCCAGCCACCCTGCGGAGGAAGCTCATTTCGGCCGCTTGTACCCACAATCTCATTCTTTCGGTCACCACCCACAGCTGGTGACCATAGGTGAGGGTAGGAACGTAGATCCTGGTTGCCATGGTGAGGGTAGGAACGTAGATCCTGGTTACCACGGTGAGGGTAGGAACGTAGATCCTGGTTACCACGGTGAGGGTAGGAACGTAGATCCTGGTTACCACGGTGAGGGTAGGAACGTAGATCCTGGTTACCATGGTGAGGGTAGGAACGTAGATCCTGGTTACCATGGTGAGGGTAGGAATGTAGGTCCTGGTTACCATGGTGAGGGTAGGAACGTAGATCCTGGTAACCATGGTGATGGTAGGAACGTAGATCCTGGTTACCATGGTGAGGGTAGGAACGTAGATCCACTTGTAAATCGAGAGCTTTGCTTTTCGGCTCAGCTCTTTCTTTACCACGACGGACCGATGCAGTGTCCTAGTTATTGCTGATGCTGCATCGATCCGCCTGTCGATCTCCCGCTCCATCCTTCCCCTCCTCGTGACCAAGACCCCGAGATACTTAAACTCCTCTACTTGGAGCAGGACTCTGTCCCTGACCCACAGGGGGCATTCCACCCTTTTCCGGGCGAGGACCATGGTCTCGGATTTGGAGGCGCTAATTCCCATCCCGGCCGCTTCACACTCGGCAGCAAATCGATCCAGTGAGAGCTGGAGATCACGGTCCGATGAAGCCAACAGAACCACATCATCCACAAAAAGCAGAGATGAGTTTAACGGTTTAGAAAATAAAACGTAGATCAAGTTATCCTGGTTTCTGGTTTCAGTTCCTCTAATGGTGCCCAGTGGGGTCCAATAGAACCCAGTACAGAAACCAACGTGTGTCTGACCAATCAGAGTCTCTCTGCTCCATCTCGTCCTTCCTCTGTGACTGACAGCCGGACCACTTTTACCTCCACCGTCTCCACCGATTGGACGTAATCTCCTTGTTCCAGCTAATAACACAGCCATTGATTTTACCCTCAGGGGTCAAGCATGGCCTCCAGACCCCGCCCTCTTTTGTTTGGGAAGCTCGGCCTGTAATCCTGTAGTCCAAGAGGAGCCGTGGAGGCTGCTCCGGGATCCTCAGGAAGGTTTTTTTTTTCTCTCTGTGTGTTAACCCGGTTTCTGCCTGCCGATGGAGGTCTATTTTTGGTGAAGGAGGGGCCGCTGCTTTATTTTGGATTCCTGGTGGCCCGTCTGTTCAGCCCCAGGTCTCTGCTAACCCAATTTAAGTTGACTTTGCCCGTTCAGGGAGAGCCGTGGCCCGCGGCTACACACTGTTATAATTCAAGTAACACAATGAAGTGGAACCTAGTGGCGCACATTTACACACCCCGCTAATTCAGTTCATGTTTAAAGTGCTCGGCCCGGAGGTTTGGGATCGATGTGAGACCAACCAAAAATACCCGGACATGTTTGGAGGACCGACCTTTATTTTTAACAAGAGCTTCAATAGAAACTAAAAAATATTAAAAATAAGATAAATGATCAATTTATTTCATCTAAAAAGACAAAAATCTGATTTTATGGTTTTAAAATTATCTTCGTAGCTCATGGTCCAAGATTAAAAACTTCAAAATAAAAGTCTTTATTAAAAAAACAATCCACTGGTGAAAAATGTCTTTTATTTTTTAAACAACTGCAACACAAAAAAACTCCATTTAGACCAAATTTATTCAATATTATAAGAAAAATACAGAAATTTTCAAAAATATCTCATTTAGCAAAATTTGTCTGAACTTTTGCGCAGTTTCGCCAATTTTTTGCAAATAAAATAAAGAACATTTTTGTTTCTTTTTAATAGAGAAAGGTTTTTTTTTTTTTTCAATTCCTCAAAAAATCTTGCAAATTTTTTGCAAACTTGTTCTAATTTTAAGCAATTTTGGGCATTTATTTTGAAATTTGTTCATTTTTTAAAAACATGATGCAAACTTTGTCAATGTTTTTTATTAAATTTCTAGAAAGAAAAATTTGGGGCAAAATTGGCATAATTTGAATGTTAACTTAAAAGTTTCGCCAAATTTGGCCAATTTTTGTGGAATTAAAACAAATTAAAAGTTTCGTCTTCTTCCACTTATTGGCGGCAACAGCCTCAGACAGGCAGCTCAGGCTTCTCTCACCCCAGCTGCATCCTCAAGCTCACCCAGGGGGATCCTGATTGGTTCCCTGTCCAGCTGTGAGACATAGTCTCTCCAGCAGGTCCAGGGTCTGCCTCTTGGTCTCCTCCTGGTAGGACGGAACACCTCACGACCGAGGCGTTTGGAGGCATCCTTACCAGATACCTTAACCACCCTATCTGGCCCTTACCATGGTGAGGGTAGGAACATAGATCCTGGTTACCATGGTGAGGGTAGGAACATAGATCCTGGTTACCATGGTGAGGGCAGGAACGTAGATCCTGGTTACCATGGTGAGGGTAGGAACATAGATCCTGGTTACCATGGTGAGGGTAGGAACGTAGATCCTGGTTACCATGGTGAGGGTAGGAACATAGATCCTGGTTACCATGGTGAGGGCAGGAACGTAGATCCTGGTTACCATGGTGAGGGTAGGAACATAGATCCTGGTTACCATGGTGAGGGTAGGAACGTAGATCCTGGTTACCATGGTGAGGGTAGGAACATAGATCCTGGTTACCATGGTGAGGGTAGGAACATAGATCCTGGTTACCATGGTGAGGGTAGGAACATAGAACCTGGTTACCATGGTGAGGGTAGGAACATAGATCCTGGTTACCATGGTGAGGGCAGGAACGTAGATCCTGGTTACCATGGTGAGGGTAGGAACATAGATCCTGGTTACCATGGTGAGGGTAGGAACGTAGATCCTGGTTACCATGGTGAGGGTAGGAACGTAGATCCTGGTTACCATGGTGAGGGCAGGAACGTAGATCCTGGTTACCATGGTGAGGGTAGGAACATAGATCCTGGTTACCATGGTGAGGGTAGGAACGTAGATCCTGGTTACCATGGTGAGGGTAGGAACATAGATCCTGGTTACCATGGTGAGGGTAGGAACATAGATCCTGGTTACCATGGTGAGGGTAGGAACATAGAACCTGGTTACCATGGTGAGGGTAGGAACATAGATCCTGGTTACCATGGTGAGGGTAGGAACGTAGATCCTGGTTACCATGGTGAGGGTAGGAACGTAGATCCTGGTTACCATGGTGAGGGTAGGAACGTAGATCCTGGTTACCATGGTGAGGGTAGGAACGTAGATCCTGGTTACCATGGTGAGGGTAGGAACGTAGATCCTGGTTACCATGGTGAGGGTAGGAACGTAGATCCCGGCGACCCGACATCGGATAAACGAAGACGACAAAATGGAACTCTTCTGGATTCGATTTAAAATTTTGATCCGACACATAAACTTGAGTGATTTACGAAAACTTCCGTCTTGTTTTCCGATATTTAAATCTAAGAAGTTTTTGTCTATTCTTACAGCTGAGATCCTAAACCACGTCTCGTCCATATTAGGGTCCCAAAAAAATTCTTTTGGGTCGGTTTTGTATTAAACAAGTAGAAACAGACTGAGGTTCAGATTGAGCCGTTAAATGTAAGTAAAAATGATTTTGACCGTGTTTTTTGAGCCTGACCCCAATCATTTAAGCATCATGGCAGCTTAAACACATGACCTATATTAGAAGAATGTAGGGGTGTTGACCGTGTCCACGTGTTCCACCCCTCTTTTTATCTTTTCCCCACATTTTGAGCTCCGGTTCATCCATACCGCTCACCGGGGGTATCTTAAAATGCCCGAAGTCTAAATGGAACATTCCCATTTCAACACGTCGCCTTTAAATCGATGCACGTCTCATTGATTTTTTATTTTCAGATTTACCTGTTTTATTGTCTGTGTTTTTCTGGGAACTTACTGGGTTATCAGAACGCTGGGATGGGCTATTGTTTGACTTGGCACGGCCGGGGGCACCCCAGGGTTTTTACCATGAAAGGCTTTCTGTTAAAAACCCAAAGTATGCATTGTTAGAAAAAAAAAAGAAATCCCCCTCCCCATAATAAAAATTAGCATAGAAGAATCCGAACGTTCTGCAAATGACAGCTGCTTGGCTGAAACAAAGGAAGCAACGTGGCTTTTGGTTACGGAGCAGTCGTCATGGTAACGAAGCACCAAACAAACCAAGAATTCCTCCTTCGTTTACTATTGTTCTCCTCGACGTTCTCCACGGTCCGGCGAGGTTCCCCCAAACATCTCCGCTCTAAAAAACACACTTTTGGAATCTTAAACGCTTCCTTTCAGGTTTAATTGAATGGATAAGAAAACAAAAACATTAAGTTATGAAATCATCGTGTTTTTTTTAAGATCGTTTATTGTCTCTGATAATTAATCAGTTATAAGGACGGCGTCTCAGAACGCGTCGATGACCAGAGGACCAATCAAGCGACCCGTGGAGTTCGGTGGTGCAGTCAAGAGGCCAAACGTTTGGCTAAATGTCAGCGTGCCGTTCCACCAGGTTCACATGAGGCTCAATTTTGAGGTTTAAGGAGCCGCGCTACGGCGTAGTTGGCAGAGTGGGCTCACAGGAAGTGGGTCGGGATGGGACGAAGCTTGGAACACTGGCCTTGCCAAAATTCTTGTCGAACTGAGCTCCCTCCATCAAGATGAGTTACCTAGCGGTGGTTGATCTTCATTTTTCCTCAAGAGAACTACAAAAATGGCAGCTGAATGTTTGTGTTGACGTCACACTAATTTCTTCTCTGATTGGATTCTCATCGTTATAGACCTCCCTGGAGGTCCTAGGCAAAGGGAGGAGCCATGTGGGAGGCACGTCTGGGGTACAGACAGGAAACACAACTCGGTATGGCAACAGACGGACTGGCGTTCCGTCAGGTTGAGCTAGCTGTTGAGATGAGCTGGCTGGCGCTTCTGCAATATCGTGAACCAATGTTTTCTGGCGTTCTCTCCCAGGAGGACCATGTCTGATAAACACATTTATTCGTAGAGTTAGGCTACCGACGCCGGTCACGGACAGGGTGCTGCCCCAAGTGGAGGAGTTTAGGTATCTCATGGTCTTGTTCACAAGTGGGGAAGGATGGAGCTGTAGATCAACAGGTGGATCGGTGCGGCGTCAGCAATAACTAGGACACTGCTTCGGTCCGTCGTGGTAAAGAGAGAGCTGAGCCGAAAAGTAAAGCTCTTGATTTACAAGTCGATCTATGTTCCTACCCTCACCATGGTAACTAGGATCTACGTTCCTACCCTCATCATGGTAACTAGGATCTACGTTCCTACCCTCACCATGGTAACTAGGATCTACGTACCTACCCTCACCATGGTTACCAGGATCTACGTTCCTACCCTCACCATGGTAACCAGGATCTACGTTCCTACCCTCACCATGGTAACCAGGATCTACGTTTCTACCCTCACCATGGTAACCAGGATCTACGTTCCAACCCTCACCATGGTTACCAGGATCTACGTTTCTACCCTCACCATGGTAACCAGGTTCTACGTTCCTACCCTCACCATGGTAACCAGGATCTACGTTTCTACCCTCACCATGGTAACCAGGATCTACGTTCCAACCCTCACCATGGTAACCAGGATCTACATTCCTACCCTCACCATGGTAACCAGGATCTACGTTTCTACCCTCACCATGGTAACCAGGATCTACGTTCCAACCCTCACCATGGTAACCAGGATCTATGTTTCTACACTCACCATGGTAACCAGGATCTACGTTCCAACCCTCACCATGGTAACCAGGATCTACGTTTCTACCCTCACCATGGTAACCAGGATCTACGTTCCAACCCTCACCATGGTAACCAGGATCTACGTCCCTACCCTCACCATGGTAACTAGGATCTACGTACCTACCCTCACCATGGTTACCAGGATCTACGTTTCTACCCTCACCATGGTAACCAGGATCTACGTTCCTACCCTCACCATGGTAACCAGGATCTACGTTCCTACCCTCACCATGGTAACCAGGATCTACGTTCCTACTCTCACCATGGTAACCAGCTTTGGGTGGTGACCAAAAGAATGAGATTACGGATGCAAGCGGCCGAAATGAGCTTCCTCCACAGGGTGGCTGGGCTCTCACTCAGAGATCGAGTGAGGACCTCTGCCATCCGGGAGGAGCTCGGTGTCAAGCCGCTCCTCCTCTAGGTTGAGTGGAAACAGCTGGGATGATTCGGGCATCTGGTCTGGATGCTCGGGAGTAGGCCAAGGGGCAGACCCCGGACCCGCTGGAGAGACTATGTCTCATAGCTGGCCGGGGAATGACTCGGGATCCTTCCGGGTGAGATGGAGTCGGGATCAGTAAGAACAACAAGACATAACAAGACGTTCATGTGGTATAAAAGACGGTGGCTCAGTGGTAGAGCGTGCGTCCGCGGACCAGAAGTCAACGGGTGTCTTGGAGTAGACACCTAACCCCCTGTTTCTCCCACCACTGGCACCGTTGTGGCAGCCTGCTGCAGTCTAAGTAGTGCAGCGCACAAATTTCCCCGATGAGGGGTGAACAGAGTGAGTAAAAAAATGAGACCCAGAAAATACGGGTTTAAATTTTTGCTCCAGAGTTTTTTAAAGAGTTTAAATCCTGCTTTTCATTTGGTTCCAAAAAGAAACCTGAAGAGGGTCCGTCCTCATAAATTTTCTGACCAGTAGGAGAGTTGTCCATGTGACAGGGATGGCCCGTCTGGGACGGTGAGGGTCTCTCAAACCAATCCCACATGTTTTCAAACGTGTGTTTTTCCTTCAGAATGAAGGAGTTAACTTGGTTTTCGGTCCAGGTTTAAACCTCCTGATCTCCAGTGATTCCCGCCTCCTCTTGCTGCCCTGACCCACTACCCTTAATGGAAGCTGTGGATGGCTCAGTTTTCTGCCACGTCCACAATGTGTCTTTCAGCGGTTAGGGCCGGTTGCTCGGCGCTGAAAGAGACGGGCAGCGCTCGCCTTTCGCTCTTTGTAAATGAAGCTGCCGTGGCACGCCCACCGGCCTATTGTCCGCCGCCCAGAGAGCGAGGCGTTTGGTATTCCCCGCACAGCGTTGGCCTGCGCCGAAAGCCCACTGCCATTCCAATTCACCCCCTCGCCTTTCCAACTCAATCTCATGCCCTCGTGCATTCGCCTCCTTTCCTGGCTTCGGCCCCGGAGGACATCTTGTTCTTGTTACTTGGAGATATGGAAAGGTTCCAGCATCTTGAAACATCTGAACTACTGTGCGTGTGACCCGGGGGCGGCCTCCGAATCCGTCATCTGCAGCTTGCCGTGCAGCAGACCCAGTGGCGTTGTCACGCAGGAGTTTGTATATTTGTTTAGTTCCTCCCAATCATCAAAGACAGCAGAGAGCCGTCTCACCTGTTTTCTCATGAAACCCTCCCTTTCATAGCGGCGCAGCAGCTGGTTTCTGTCCGCGCCCTGATTAGAAGGCTGCAGAGGGGCCCGCTCCTCCAAACCTGATTGGGAGAGTCACCCTGATGGTGATTTATTCACTAGCACCACATCCTCTCCTCTGGAGCTTTAGGAAGCCCTCCAACTCATGTTCACTTCATCATCATCCTCCATCGCGGACAGACCCCCTCCTCGCTCTTAGCCCCCGTTGGTTGTTTAAAAAGGAATTTTTGGTCATCGGTTTGGAAAAAAGTCACATTTTTGTGGCTCAAAAATTTCATTTTATCGCAAATATTTTGATGTTTTTAAATTTAAAAGCATAAAAAAATCCAAAAAAAAAATTTTTTTTTCCTCTTCTGAACGAACAGGAATGGGGTAAACATCAGACCGTCATCTGCATACAGATGATTTAAGAAGTAGCAGATGGGCTTCATCCCAAATGACTGTAAACATTTCCACTGCATGCCAAATAGGAAATACCCTTTCTTTCCAATCCGTCATCTTCCGCTCATCCGGGGCCGGTTCGCTGGGGCAACAGCGTCAGACCTGAAGCCCAGGCTTCTCTCACCCCGGCTGCATCCTCCAGCTCACCCGGAAGGATCCCGAGTCGATCCCCGACCAGCTGTGAGACATAGTCTCTCCAGCAGGTCCGGGGTCTGCCTCATGGTCTCCTCCCGGTGGGACAAGCCCGAAACACCTCACCCGCGAGGCGCTCGGGGGGCATCCCGACCAGATGCCCAAACCACCCCATCTGGCTCCTCTCGACCTGGAGGAGGAGCAGCTCGACACCGAGCTCCTCCCGGATGGGAGAGCTTCTCACCCGATCTCTGAGTGAGAGCCCAGCCACCCTTTGGAGGAAGCTCATTTCAGCCACTTGTATCCGCGATCTCGTTCTTTCGGTCACCACCCACACCCACACACCCAAGCCAAACCGATCCTAGGTGAGGGGCCTCGAACACCCCAATGAAGAGATCAAACATGGCCAAGTTGCCCTTGCCCGGACGCGGATCACCGGGGCTCCACTTGGAGCCAGGTCTGAGGGTGGGGCACGAGAGCGAGCGCCTGGCGGCTGGGCTTTTACCCATAGGACCCGGCCAGGCTCAGCCCGAACAGGGGCCATGGGCCGCCCTTCCAGTGGACTCACCACCGGCAGGAGGGGCCAAAGTGGTCGGGTGAAGGAGGAGGTGGGTGGCAGCCAACGACGGGGTCATACCCTGTGCTTCCATAAAATCCTGCTTATTGTTCTTACTTTTAAAAAAATTATTATTTGCCCACTAATTATTCAAATTTAAAGACCGTCCAATCAGAAGCCCCAATTTTTACGGCAAGAAAACAAAGCAAAACAATCCGGTTTTAACCAGTTTAATGAGGAGGGGGAGAGAGACAGGTGGATGGGTGGAACTCGGGTGAAGGGCAGAACAAGATGTACGAAAAGAATGAGGAA
Organism: Neostethus bicornis; assembly: GCA_902685375.1. Classification (NCBI taxonomy): domain Eukaryota; kingdom Metazoa; phylum Chordata; class Actinopteri; order Atheriniformes; family Phallostethidae; genus Neostethus; species Neostethus bicornis. The sequence goes on from LR738563.1 coordinate 14,405,879, forward strand.
ACCGCAACTGGAGCTGGGGTCTCCATAGCAACGCTGTGTTCCATCAAAAAGCTCGCTCCTGGTTGCCAAAAAACTTTTTTCTGTCGTCTGAACTGCTTGTCCTGAATTGGGTTGCGGGGTGTCCGACCCTATTCTGGCTGATTTCAGGTTCAGAGTACACCCAGAACAGGTCACCACTCTGTTGTGGGGCCACACACACAGACAACCATCCAGACACACACTCATTCCTAGCAGCCAATCAACCTAACATGAATGTTTTTGGAGGGTAAAGGAAACTGGACACCCCCACTCTGGGACTCAAACCCTTGACCTTGCTGTGAGGCCACCGTGAAGCTTTTAACTTTGACAAATGTAAATAAAAAAAGGGAGGAGGCGATGGCTCAGTGGTAGAACATTCGCCCTCGGATTCACTAGACCCACTGAGCTCACGTCTAGGGTCCTTGTAGAAGACACCTAACCCCCCGTTTCTCCCACCATTGGCGCCATCCTGGCAGCCTGCTGCGGTGCGATGCAGCACACAAACTTCCCCCTTTGAGGGATGATTTCAGGATGTAAAAAAATAGTCTAAAGAAGACGGTCCATGTGTGACCAGTAGAGTATTTTGTGGTCTTATTCTGCCATGTTTTAAATGTTCGACCCTCTCCACCTGTTACCCAGAAGCTGTCAAGTTGCTTTTTTAAGGGGCAGCTGGGGGAAGAGGAGGAACAGAGAGAGGAGAGAGACAGACTTCAAGAGGGAAGGAGCATTCACAGCAGGGATGGGGAGGTGAGAGCACGGTGAGCGGTGTGTAAGCGTGTACACCACCATCCTGGGAGGGACGGAGCTCTGTCACCAAAAACAGCTACCGCACGAATACCACCGCATGCAGGACTGAGCCATTGCATTCTCTATGGCAAAGCTCGTATGGTCTGTGCCTCTGCTTTCCTGGTGCTCCCTGCCTGATCCTGCCTGTCCTGTTCGGGGTGTATCCTGGGTCTTTCAGCGGGTCCTGGGTTTGTCTCTGGGTCTCTCAGCAGGTCCTGAGTCTGTCTCTGGGACTCTCAGCGGGTGCTGGGTCTGTCTCTGGGTCTCTCAGCATGTTCTGGGTCTGTCTCTGGGTCTCTCAGCAGGTCCTGGGTCTGTCTCTGAGTCTCTCAGCAGGTCCCAGGTCTGTCTCTGGGTCTCTAAGCGGGTCCTGGGTCTGTCTCTGGGTCTCTCAGCAGGTCCTGGGTCTGTCTCTGGGTCTCTTAGCAGGTCCTGGGTCTGTCTCTGGGTCTCTTAGCAGGTCCTGGGTCTGTCTCTGGGTCTCTCAGCAGGTCCTGGGTCTGTCTGGGTCTCTCTGGGTCTGTCTCTGGGTCTCTTAGCAGGTCCTGGGTCTGCCTCTGGGTCTCTCAGCAGGTCCTGGGTCTGTCTCTGGGACTCTCAGCTGGTACTAGGTCTGTCTCTGGGTCTCTCAGCAGGTCCTGGGTCAGTCTCTGGGTCTCTCAGCAGGTCCTGGGTCTGTCTCTGGGTCTCTCTGGGTCTCTCAGCAGGTCCTGGATAACAATCCACGTGCACATAACGTGCACCTCCGTCCCCACCGAGCCACTGCCCCATAAAACACAGCTGACGTCACACCCACAAGGCCCAACGCTTCTCCACACAATGATTTTACCAGACTCCGGTCTGGAGGTGGAGGATACGGGGGACGGGGGGGGGTAAACAGGGTTCGGTAAGGTGAGAAAAAGACGGCCCAGATGTTACCGTGGAGTTTCCGAAGTCGAGCCAAAGATCACTACCTCAGATTCCCCTCACGCATCCATCATGGGACTGACAAGCTCTGTTAGTCCTGGATAAACAAGCGGAGACACCTTCTCTGTGGATGTTCGGAGCGGGTGGAAAAGCCCTGCTTTCACACATCTGCTCCACAGCAGCCTCAGATTGATGCGAGTCATTACCGGTAGCCCTGACTGACAGCGTGTTAGCTCTTAGAATAACATCATCAGCGTAACAAAGTACCTGGTGTTCAGATGAAGACCTGACAGGCCTCCTCTGTTCCACCTGATGGACGTAGGAATGCCCAACGAAAATAAATCTACACCGCCATGAAAACTGGACCGGAACAGGAAGAGGAAGACCGGCTCGGCCAGAAACTAATTCTGAATTTATTTGGAGACAGACGGGAGGATTTTCTGGATTAAACGCTGGATTAAAAGCAGTTTATTTGCTTCGTGATGAACCGAGCTTCTCCGGGACGTCTGATTTGTCTTCTGAAAACCAGGTTTTCATCCAATCAGATTCATCGGGAGCCGCGATGGTCTCATTAAAAAGAACTCAGTAATAAAGGAAAGGTATTTTATACTTGGTTCTTCAATAAGATGAAATGTTTTTATTGGATTAGATTAAAATTTTCTCCGAAGAAACTTTCATACACCCTGCGGAGGAAGCTCATTTCGGCCGCTTGTACCCGCAATCTCATTCTTTCGGTCACCACCTACAGCTGGTTACCATGGTGAGGGTAGGAACGTAGATCCTGGTAACCATGGTGAGGGTAGGTACGTAGATCCTAGTTACCATGGTGAGGGTAGGAACGTAGATCCTAGTTACCATGGTGAGGGTAGGAACGTAGATCCTGGTAACCATGGTGAGGGTAGGTACGTAGATCCTAGTTACCATGGTGAGGGTAGGAACGTAGATCCTAGTTACCATGGTGAGGGTAGGAACGTAGATCCTGGTTACCATGGTGAGGGTAGGAACGTAGATCCTAGTTACCATGGTGAGGGTAGGAACGTAGATCGACTTGTAAATTGAGAGCTTTGCTTTTCGGCTCAGCTCTCTCTTTACAACGACGGACCGATGCAGCGTCCTAGTTATTGCTGATGCCGCACCGATCTGCCTGTCGATCTACCGCTCCATCCTTCCCCCACTCGTGAACAAGATCCCGAGATACTTAAACTTCTCCACTTGGGGCAGGACCCTGTCTCTGACCCAGAGACAGACCCTGAGACCTGGGTTCTTACTCAGAGATCGGGTGAGCAGCTCTGTCATCCGGGAGGAGCTCGGTGTCGAGCCCCTCCTCCTCCTCCAGGTCGAGAGAAGCCAGATGGGGTGGTTCGGGCATCTGGTCAAAAGCCCCCCGAGCGCCTCGCGGGCGGGGTGTTTTGGGCACATCCTACGGGGAGGAGACCAAGAGGCAGACCCCGGACCTGCTGGAGAGACTATGTCTCACAGCTGGCCGGGGAACGACTTGCTATCCTTCCGGGTGAGCAGGAGGATGCAGCCGGGGAGAGAGAAGCCTGGGCTGCCCGTTTGAGGCTGTTGCCCCCCGCGACCCGACCTCGGAACAAGCGGAAGATGACGGAATGGAACGAAAACTTGCGAACAAGAGATTAGGTGAACGTTTCGTCGTCTTCCGCTCATCCGGGGCCGGGTTGCTGGGGTAACTGTAGCATCACCTATGCGGGAGCTGCAGCTCCTACATTCTTACTTCAAATGTGATAGGTGGTATGAGTCATGGGGGGAGCAGTGGCCGACTGACTCTCTCCTGTTTCCGGATCTTTGAGACCTCACCTCTGTCCTACCCGGCCTGCTTGATACCGATTTTGACAGTTGCACGCCACCTGTAGCGGTCAGACGTCACTGACTCGAGATGCGTTGATGTTGGACGACTTGAGATTCCTCTTGGAGGCATCTTTGTCGCGCCGGGCAGGTCGTCCAGTTGGCTGCGTTCCTGTGGCGAGCTCCCCGTAGAGGATATCGATCATCGTCCATCCTGCATACATGACCTACCCAGCGCAGGCGCCTCTGTAAGAGGATGGCGAACACATTGGGCATGCCCGTCTGGGTAGAGACGTCCGCATTGGACACTCAGTCCTGCCAGGTGATGCCGAAAGGACGTCTAAGGTTATGCAGGAGGAAAGTGTCTAGTCTCCGCTTTCGGTTGGTAAACAGTGTCCAAGCTTCAGTGTCGTACAGTAGCGTGCTCAACACACACGCTCGGTAAATGTTTATCTTTGTGGTGGGAGTCAGCATGGGGTCGTCCCACACACGCTAGGTGGTCCATGGTCTATCCTGATGTCTACTAGCGGTTAACCCTACTAACCCAGCAGCATTTGTTTTCTAAAGTAGAAACAAAAAAAGTGGACCCAGTCCTAGACCTTGGGGAACTCCGTTCCGTCATCGTCCGCTTGTTCCAGGGCCGGGTCGCGGGGGCAACATCCTCAAACGGGAAGCCCAGGCCTCTCTTACCCCGACTGCATCCTCCAGCTCACCCGAAAGGATCCCAAGTCATTCCCCGGCCAGCTGTGAGACATAGTCTCTCCAGCGGGTCTTGAGTCTGCTGCTTGGTCTCCTCCTGGTGGGATTTGCCTAAAAGACCTCGGTCGGGGGGGTATCCTGACCAGATAACCGAACCACCTCATCTGGCTCCTCTCGACCTGAAGGAGGAGCGGCTTGACACTGCGCTCCTCCCGGATGGCACAGCTCCTCACCCGATCTCTGAGTGAGACCCCAGCCACCCTACGAAGCAAGCTCATTTTGGTCACTTGTATCCGTGTTTTCATTCTTTCGGTCACCACCCACAGCTGGTTACCATGGTGAAGGTAGGACCGTAGATCCTGGTTACCATGGTGAGGGTAGGAACGTAGATCCTGGTTACCACGGTGAGGGTAGGAATGTAGATCCTGGTTACCATGGTCAGGGTAGGAACATACATCCTGGTTACCATGGTGAGGGTAGGAACGTAGATCCTGGTTACTATGGTGAGGGTAGGAACGTAGATCCTGGTTACCATGGTGAGGGTAGGAACGTAGATCCTGGTTACCATGGTGAGGGTAGGAATGTAGTCCTGGTTACCATGGTGAGGGTAGGAACGTAGATCCTGGTTACCATGGTGAGGGTAGGAACGTAGATCCTGGTTACCATGGTGAGGGTAGGAACGTAGATCCTGGTTACCATGGTGAGGGTAGGAACGTAGATCCTGGTTACCATGGTGAGGGTAGGAACATACATCCTGGTTACCATGGTGAGGGTAGGAACATACATCCTGGTTACCATGGTGAGGGTAGGAACATACATCCTGGTTACCATGGTGAGGGTAGGAATGTAGATCCTGATTACCATGGTGAGGGTAGGAATGTAGATCGACTAGTGAATCAAGAGCTTTGCTTTTCGGCTTGGGGAACTCCTGAAAAGAAAAAGGGAGTTCCGTTTGTCTCAAAAAAGTCTGATTGAGATAATTTTGAACCAAAACAGAAAACCTTCAACTTCAAAGTAGTTAACGTTTAAAAGTCAGAAAGAGAAGTGGGACCAGTACGTAACCCTGAGGAACTCCAGCAAAAAAAAAAAAAAAACACTAGTTTATTTTTTTTTTTTTAGATTCAAAAGTCAGTCTAAACTTTTAACATTTTATCATTAACAGGACCGCAGCGGGGGGCGGAGCCTATCCCGGCTGAACTCAGGCGAGAGGTAGTGGCACCCTGAACAGGTCACCAGTCTCTCTCAGGGCCACACACACGCTTGTTCCTAGGGGTAATTTCCTAGCAGCCAATCAACCTAACATGCATGTTTTTGGAGGAAACCAAAGAAAACCCACACATACACAGGTAGAACATGCAAACTACACACAGAAAGACCAGTGTTTCAAGCCTCGTCTCTACTCTACAGACCCTGGTTTAAAATTCTGAATCAAATTTCATAGAATTCCTGCAGAAAAAATACTTTTTTTATTGTGATTAATGATTTAAATGGACGTTTTAAAGTAAATTATTCAGGAGTCGTTCTTTTCTTGTCGCCACGACAACCGACACAAACACTGTTTATTGTTTATTTTTAAAAGAAAAAAACCATAAATGACAAACTTTATTGTCCAATGGCAGAAAAACAAGAACCAGCTTTTCTTTTCTTGGTCTCCAAAGTTAAACCGCATCCCGCTGCTCTCCGTCGTTTTTATTAGCATAACGAATCATCGCAGCCAGAACCCAATAGACTAATTTAACCTCGTTGTTTCAGGGTAATTTTGATTACTGACTGACCTGGTAATAGCACGTGCTTACATGTGGGTAAGAAAGAAAAGCTCCCACACAGAAGAGATGGCAGCGGTTCAACTCGGCAGCTATTAGCAGAGCTTACGCCGCTCTCCCCCAGACCCAGAGATCTCATTGGAGGCAACTTGAACAAATATTGGCAGAGACGGACGGCGGCGGTGACGGTGGCCTTCCCCTCGCTCCACACTGCCACCATTTAACTCCAATCACCAGCCTAATACACCACCATAATTTATGGTAATATATGGTAGGGTGTATGTTTACTTTAAAGGCCGCCTGATAAGGATCATGTGGCGTGTTTCTGGAGAGCGTTGGGAACACAATTGGGAGATTTGTTGCGGGGCTCTAGGGGCCCCCTGTGGGGTCTGAACAGAGCGAACACTGAGGCAGTGTCTCCGCCCGGGGCTCTGTCCATCACTCAGAGGCCGTCCATCAGGGTGAATGAATGGAGGGCTAACAGGGACGAGGATTCATCCACAACGTGATTCAGCAGCAATTCTGGGCTAAACGGGTCTAAACTAAAGATAGAAACAAAGCTCGTGTTACCTAAAACACAGACTCAGGTTGTTACCGACGACCGGGGGCCTCATTTAGAAAACCTGCTTAACCTGTGGAGGTGGACGTTTACTCAAACTGGGGGATCTATAAAGATGTCGGACAGCGTTATAGATGTAATTAATTAATTTATAAACGACTTCTCTTAAATAGGAGCTGAGTTAGTTACTTAGTAACTAAACCATGAAAGTATTTAGTTACAAAGTAACTTCTTAAAACTCAAAGAAATGACGATAAAAACTTTTACCTGTTAGATATTTTAAAAACCATGGTACCTTCACCATGGTAACCAGGATCTACGTTCCTACCCTCACCATGGTAACCAGGATCTACGTTCCTACCCTCACCATGGTAACCAAGATCTACGTTCCTACCTTCACCATGGTAACCAGGATCTACGTTCCTACCCTCACCATGGTAACCAGGATCTACGTTCCTACCCTCACCATGGTAACCAGGATCTACGTCCCTATCCTCACCATGGTAACCAAGATCTACGTTCCTACCCTCACCATGGTAACCAGGATCTACGTTCCTACCCTCACCATGGTAACCAGGATTTACATTCCTACCCTCACCATGGTAACCGGATCTACGTTCCTACCCTCACCATGGTAACCAGGATCTACGTTCCTATCCTCACCGTGGTAACCAGGATCTACGTTCCTACCCTCACCATGGTAACCAGGATCTACGTTCCTATCCTCACCGTGGTAACCGGATCTACGTTCCTACCCTCACCATGGTAACCAGGATCTATGTTCCTATCCTCACCGTGGTAACCAGGATCTACGTTCCTACCTTCACCATGGTAACCAGGATCTACGTTCCTACCTTCACCGTGGTAACCAGGATCTACGTTCCTATCCTCACCGTGGTAACCAGGATCTACGTTCCTATCCTCACCATGGTAACCAGGATCTACGTTCCTACCTTCACCGTGGTAACCAGGATCTACGTTCCTACCTTCACCGTGGTAACCAGGATCTACGTTCCTACCTTCACCGTGGTAACCAGGATCTACGTTCCTACCCTCACCATGGTAACCAGGATCTACGTTCCTACCTTCACCGTGGTAACCAGGATCTACGTTCCTACCCTCACCATGGAACCAGGATCTACGTTCCTACCCTCACCATGGTAACCAGGATCTACGTTCCTACCCTCACCATGGTAACCAGGATCTACATTCCTACCCTCACCGTGGTAACCAGGATCTACGTTCCTACCCTCACCATGGTAACCAGGATCTACGTTCCAACCCTCACCGTGGTAACCAGGATCTATGTTCCTACCCTCACCGTGGTAACCAGGATCTACATTCCTACCCTCACCATGGCAACCAGCTATGGGTGGTAACTGAAAGAACAAGATCACAGATACAAGCACCTTAAATGAGCATCTTCTGCAGGATGGCTGAACTCTCACTCAGAGATCGGCCATCCTGGAAAGTCTTATGCTCTCTTACAGCCGTGTGCGACGCCACAACAGCTGCCCAATGCCAACATCTGAACCTCAGCATGATCCATACATGGAGTTTTGGAGGCGTGGTTTGGGTGAGTCGGAGAAAAGGTTGGTTAACACCAGATGGTTGTTGCAGATGGGATTCATGAAGCTTCTGACGGGTAGAGAGAGCGACAGTTTTTGTAAATTCTGAGAGCAAAACGCTCGCTGAGCTTAAGCTCTACATCACTGTTAGTAAACGAGACCCTCCTGTTGCAGGTGAGATGCCAACCCCGGACACCCACCAAACACACAGAGTCTGACTGTGAGACTCCGTACCAGGGTTCACCCTACCTTCCCTCAAAATCCTGAAACCTAAAAAACCACCTGCTCTTTTCCTTTTTTTTATCAGTTCCATAAGTTCTCCCCAAACAGGACCTCCGCCGTGTCCGCCTCCAGGGACCTCCAACCCGTTCAGGAACTGAATAAAACATCTCCTGCTTGTTGTTCTGGAGGATAAACTTGGCTTATAGACTGTCTGGGATTACATAAGAGCCAGAACCTCTACGCTATCTTCTCCTGACTCGTGTGATTCCTGGAAGAACAACTGCTCTCGTTAATCTTTCAGCTCCTTTTCTTACAGCTCGGAGGCGCGTTCGGGCCTCCAGGACGCCGGCATGCTGCTAACAAGTCAAATAAATCCAGCTAAGACCGTAACGCCAAACACAAACACATCGAGAAGCTTGGGTTTTGTAGGAGGTGTGCATTCTGATGAGGTGCCCGAAGGCCCTGACCTGCCTGGTGGCACGCCACCGTCCCGAGCAGGTGTCGGCTCTTCGCTCGGAGGGCTGCTTCTCTGAGCTCTAATGAGCAAAGTGGTGATTAAAGATGCAGAAAAGAACACGGTGTGCTGACAGGAGGGGAAGCAAACAGCCTCTAACTCGCCTGCCATCACTTGTAGAAGGTCAACCAGAGTGTTCACACCGTCGCATCTCACCGCTTATTATTTATGAGCTCCCGATAAACTCAGTGTGAAGTTTCAAAAGTACACTTTACACAAGTTTGACTCGTGAGGAAGTTTGGAAAGCTCTACAAAAAACTGCAGGGGTGGTGGAGCCTTCAACCGCCAAGACGCTGCCTTATGGAATACACACACACACAGGAGGGATACACCTGTCACTCTGAGATGTACAAAGTGTGATCACTATTAACACAGCAGCTGAAACAAACAGGCCCACTTATATTCAGATCCATGCTCAGTCACACCCTCGTGTTACGACAGAAAAACGAAGTCACTTATTGGTAAAACTTTCTTGTTTTGTCCCAAAACGTGAGCAGCGCAAATCCGACCATCCAGGTCTTCACAGTAATCCACACGCTGTTCAACCATCACAACTTTTTCACAACAACTCGGTCTTAAAATTTTGTTTCAGATCGGGTCCGTTTCATTCCGTCATCTTCCGCTTCATCCGGGGCCGGGTCGCGGGGGTAACAGCCATGGTGAGGGTAGGAACGTAGATCCTGGTTACCATGGAGATGGTAGGAATGTAGATCCTGGTTACCATGGAGATGGTAGAACGTAGATCCTGGTTACCATGGTGAGGGTAGGAACGTAGATCGTGGTTACCATGGTGAGGGTAGGAACCTACGTTCCTATCCTCACCTGGTTACCACGGTGAGGGTGGGGACATAGATCCTGGTTACCATGGTGAGGGTAGGAAAGTAGATCCTGGTTACCATGGTGAGGGTAGGAAAGTAGATCCTGGTTACCATGGTGAGGGTAGGAAGGTAGATCCTGGTTACCATGGTGAGGGTAGGAACGTAGATCCTGGTTACCATGGTGAGGGTAGGAACGTAGATCCTGGTTACCATGGTGAGGGTAGGAACGTAGATCCTGGCTACCATGGTGAGGGTAGGAACGTAGATCCTGGTTACCATGGTGAGGGTAGGAACGTAGATCCTGGTTACCATGGTGAGGTTAGGAACGTAGATCCTGGTTACCATGGTGAGGGTAGGAACGTAGATCCTGGTTACCATGGTGAGGGTAGGAACATAGATCCTGGTTACCATGGTGAGGGTAGGAACGTAGATCCTGGTTACCATGGTGAGCGCAGGAACTTAGATCCTGGTTACCATGGTGAGCGTAGGAACTTAGATCCTGGTTACCATGGTGAGGGTAGGAACGTAGATCCTGGTTACCATGGCGAGGATAGAAACGTTGATCGACTTGTACATTGAGAGCTTTTCTTTTCGCTCAGCTCTCTCTTTACCACGACGGACCGATTCAGCATCCTCGTTATTGCTGACGCTGCACCGATCCACCTGTCGATCTCCCGCTCCATCCGTCCCCCAGTATCTCGGGGTCAGTTCAGTGATTTATTTCACCTGTAACATCTGTCTGCTAACATGGCGGCACGGTGGCCTCACAGCAAGAAGGTCAGGGTTTAAATCCTGGGTGGAGAAAACACTTGAATCACTGTTCTTTCTGTGTGTAGTTTGCATGTTCTACCTGTGTATGTGTGAATTTTCTCTGGTTTCCTCTGAAAACATACACGTTCGGTTGATTGAGCGTTAGGAAATTGTCCCTAGGAATGAGTGCGTGTGTTTCCCCGTGACAGACTGGCAACCTGTTCGGGTTGTACCCTGCCTCTCGACTGAAATCAGGCACCTTCCGCGACCCCGTTAGGGATGGATAGCTCGGAAAATCTCAGCTTATGAATGATATAACGTCACAAATATGTGTTTAGATCTAAAAAAATTTACTGGATAGAAAACCATGTATCATGGTGAGAGCGGTCATGCTGATTGGTCTAGAGACAGTGTGGTGAGAGCGGCCATGCTGATTGGTCTAGAGACAGTGTGGTGAGAGCGGCCATGCTGATTGGTCTAGAGACAGTGTGGTGAGAGCGGCCATGCTGATTGGTCTAGAGACAGCGTGGTGAAAGCGGCCATGCTGATTGGTCTAGAGACAGTGTGGTGAGAGCGGCCATGCTGATTGGTCTAGAGACAGTGTGGTGAGAGCGGCCATGCTGATTGGTCTAGAGACAGTGTGGTGAGAGCGGCCATGCTGATTGGTCTAGAGACAGTGTGGTGAGAGCGGCCATGCTGATTGGTCTAGAGACAGTGTGGTGAGAGCGGCCATGCTGATTGGTCTAGAGACAGTGTGGTGAGAGCGGCCATGCTGATTGGTCTAGAGACAGTGTGGTGAGAGCGGCCATGCTGTTTGGTCTAGAGACAGTGTGGTGAGAGCGGCCATGCTGATTGGTCTAGAGACAGTGTGGTGAGAGCGGCCATGCTGATTGGTCTAGAGACAGTGTGGTGAGAGCAGCCATGCTGATTGGTCTAGAGACAGTGGGGTGAGAGCGGCCATGCTGATTGGTCTAGAGACAGTGGCACTGAGAAAAAGACAGGAAACAGAGATGTTTGTAGCAGAGATGAAGATGCTGAGGATCTCTCTGGGAGTGACCAGGATGGACAGGATCAGAGGAACAGCACATGTTAGAGGTTTTAAAGTCAGAGAGATCAGACTGAGATGGTTTGGACATGTTCAGAGGAGAGAGAGAGAGTACATCAGAAGAAGGATGCTGGATTTGGAACCACCAGGAAAGAGGACTAGAGGAAGACCAAAGAGGAGGTTCATTGATACAGTGAAGGAGGACATGAACCCAAGAGGATGCAGGAGACAGGGTTGGATGGATGACACTGAATTGCCCTGGCGCCCCCTGGAGGGAGATGATGAAAGGAGAAGAAGAGGACGATGTAGAAACCTGTTGCATCAAATTAAAGTTGAACTCCAAATGTTTTCTTTCTCCTCTGTGCTCCCATAATCCTCCTCTTTGTGATGTGACGTACAAACATTTGACACCTCAATGTTTTGTTTGTCCCCGTTGGGTCGCCATGGAAACAGGATGTTGTAACAAGCTGGGTGTAAAACGCTTCATTTAAAAACATTTAAAGCACAATTAAACATCAAAACATGTTCAGGGGTGGTCTGGAGCTTCAAAACAAAACTTAAACCACCTCCATTAACGCTAGGATCGGCCGCCATGTTGTTTATTTTTACGCAACCATAGCAACAAACAACACAGGTACTCTGAATGCTAACTTTTAATGTCCTGGAGAGTCTGGAATGGATTTGGTCAAACCGGGACAAGGCCTCAGTGTGCTGTTGACCGTCTTTTTTGAAGGTGCCCATCTATCAAGAACAGCAGCCCCCTTCATGCCAGGGCAATCAGGGTCAACCTCCAGATCTAAAAATGGTTCAATCCATTTAACCAGAAGTATTTACTCAGATAAATAAAACCGAGCTCAGGGATGAACTGGGATGGTCAGTGCTGTCAATCTGAGTCCGTAATCAGTTAAAAAACTTAAAAATAAGTAATTAAAAAAAACAGGGACTTGGTTTTTTATGTTTGTGATTTAAAATCAAATTAAACTTTATTCATAAAACACTTTTCAAACATGATGTTACACAAAGTGCTGATCAGAACAAACCGTCACCGTGGTAACCAGGATCTACGTTCCGACCTTCACCATGGTAACCAGGATCTGCGTTCCTACCCTCACCATGGTAACCAGGATCTATGTTCCCACCCTCACCATGGTAACCAGGATCTACGTTCCTACCCTCACCATGGTAACCAGGATCTACGTTCCTACCCTCACCATGGTAACCAGGATCTACGTTCCTACCCTCACCATGGTAACCAGGATCTACGTTCCTACCCTCACCATGGTAACCAGGATCTACGTTCCTACCCTCACCATGGTAACCTGGATCTACGTTCCTACCCTCACCAAGGTAACCAGGATCTACGTTCCTACCCTCACCATGGTAACCAAGATCTACGTTCCTACCCTCACCATGGTAACCTGGATCTACCTTCCTACCCTCACCATGGTAACCAGGATCTACGTTCCGACCCTCACCGTGGTAACCAGGATCTACGTTCCTACCCTCACCGTGGTAACCTGGATCTAGGTTCCTACCCTCACCATGGTAACCAGGATCTACGTTCCTACCCTCACCATGGTAACCAGGATCTACGTTCCTACCCTCACCATGGTAACCAGGATCTACGTTCCTACCCTCACCATGGTAACCTGGATCTACGTTCCTACCCTCACCAAGGTAACCAGGATCTACGTTCCTACCCTCACCATGGTAACCTGGATCTACCTTCCTACCCTCACCATGGTAACCAGGATCTACGTTACGACCCTCACCGTGGTAACCAGGATCTACGTTTCTACCCTCACCGTGGTAAACAGGATCTACGTTCCTACCCTCACCATGGTAACCAGGATCTACGTTTCTACCCTCACCGTGGTAAACAGGATCTACGTTCCTACCCTCACCATGGTAACCAGGATACGTTCCTACCTTCACCGCGATAACTAGGATCTATGTTCGTAGTGTTGTCCCACCACAGTGAAGGATCAAGATGTGGAGCTTTTAGAGACAGTTTAACATCTTATTATGATTCACTGGAGCTTCAAACATCGTTGCCACGGTGACCCACATTCCGCCCAGTTCATGTGTTCCGCCAACAACTATTCCTCCTCTGGTCCACCAGGAAAGGCCTATCCTCCCAGCGAGACCCAACCTGCCTGGATGCTCACACGACAGCTCTTAAATAATATCAATGTAAACCTGAAGAGACACGTGGCCTAATTAAGATCATAGAGATGCTTTCAAACGACCAACAATCATTCAAATATTTTAAATAAGAACGATCTGTTGGTGGCGGAGTAAAGTAAACCATCTGTTTTCTTTCTGTATCAACAGAGAGTCGCCTCAAAGGGTTTCACACACTGTTAATCACACAGAAACACACGATCAGCTCAGTTACAACTAAACTAAACACAGCCAACACCAGAGAAATGTCTCCTCTTCTTCCTGGTGAGAATCCGGTTGGACAAACTCAAAACCTTTCAAAGACTTCGTAACAAAGAGCAGCGATCGTTAAAACGGTTTTCTGTAAATATTCCATATCTGCGCACTTTTTAAGTTCTTTGATTGAGAATCAAGTCCTAATTTATCAGTTTGCGGATTTTTCACTTTGATAGTCGGCAGAAATTGAATTGAAATACTTTATTAATCTGAAGGTAAATTTGAAAACGCGGCGGTAACACCTCAATGCCTTCACGGTCCGCTTACACGGTGTAATAGCTGGCGACTGAACAGTTGAGTCCACGAAGTCAGGCTTCAATGAAGCACACCAAGTGGCCCCTCCCCATTCCTGCTGGGTCAGGACGAGCGTCCCCGGTTTGTCCATTTTGCCAGCGACCATCCGGATCTTACCCATGACAACCGCAGGGACACTGGGCTCATAGCGCCTCCTATCTGATCGTCTCCTTCTCAGTTCTGTCAGGACTTCATAGACTCCTCCAGCCACGGTGGATCTGGTTCTGAGAGCTAGCTGCTGGTTGAGTCCACGCTAACGAAGCGGAACGACTCCATGACCAACAAAATGGAGAGCTAGCCGTTGAAACGAAAAAATGGCTAGCCTAAAAACAGCCGTCTGAAGTAAAACAGCGCAGTCCAAAACAACGCCCAAAGAGCGCATGAAGTCACATCTCCAGAACGGGACCAAACACGGGTCAAAGACAAACAGAAACCGAGTGAAAAAATGTGAAAATAGACGACCAGACGCTAAAAAACAGAAGACACCGCAGAAGGCAGCCGCCCCGGGGGCAGCACCCCTTTTCAACAAGCCTAACTTTTTCTTAACCTTTTAGAAATGTTGTAAATCAACGTGGATAACATTCAGCTTTCCAAGGATTGATCAACGCAACACCAGGGCTTGGTACACTCTGTGGGTAAATGTGAAACGTTCTCATGTCGAGACACCTTGTCTTGATTCCCTCGCCCACCACCAGAGGAAGCCTAGGACTGTCCTTCCTCTCCCTGATTCGGGACACCTGTTGATGATTGACCAGCTGCCTATTTAAAGACACTCTGCCTTGCCTTCAGGTTCGGGTCATCATCCCGTCCAGCCTGGTCTTCCCGGCTGCCCGACCCACAATCTCATTCTTTCGGTCACCACCCACAGCTGGTTACCATGGTGAGGGTAGGAACGTAGATCCTGGTTACCATGGTGAGGGTAGGAACGTAGATCCTGGTTACCATGGTGAGTGTAGGAACGTAGATCCTTGTTACCATGATGAGGGTAGGAATGTAGATCCTGGTTACCATGGTGAGTGTAGGAACGTAGATCCTGGTTACCATGGTGAGGGTAGGAACATAGATCCTGGTAACCATGGTGAGTGTAGGAACGTAGATCCTGGTTACCATGGTGAGGGTAGGAACATAGATCCTGGTAACCATGGTGAGGGTTGGAACGTAGATCCTGGTTACCATGGTGAGGGTAGGAACATAGATCCTGGTAACCATGGTGAGGGTTGGAACGTAGATCCTGGTTACCATGGTGAGGGTAGGAACATAGATCCTGGTTACCATGGTGAGGGTAGGAACGTAGATCCTGGTTACCATGGTGAGGGTAGGAACATAGATCCTGGTAACCATGGTGAGGGTAGGAACGTAGATCCTGGTTACCATGGTGAGGGTAGGAACATAGATCCTGGTTACCATGGTGAGGGTAGGAACGTAGATCGACTTGTAAATCGAGAGCTTTGCTTTTCGGCTCAGCTCTCTCTTTACCACGACGGACCGATGCAGTGTCCTAGTTATTGCTGACGCCGCACCGATCCGCCTGTCGATCTCCCGCTCCATCCTTCCCCCACTCGTGAACAAGACCCCGAGATACTTAAACTCCTCCACTTGGGGCAGGACCCTGTCCCTGACCCGCAGGGGGCATTCCACCCCTTTCCGGGCGAGGACCATGGTCTCGGATTTGGAGGTGCTAATACCCATCCCGGCCGCTTCACACTCGGCAGCAAATCGATCCAGTGAGAGCTGGAGATCACGGTCCGATGAAGCCAACAGAACCACATCATCCACAAAAAGCAGAGATCCGATCCTGAGGTCACCAAACTGGATCCCTCCAACGCCTCGGCTGCACCTAGATATTCTGTCCATAAAGGTGATGAATAGAATCGGTGACAAAGGGCAGCCTTGGCGGGCTGTCCTTTGGCGGGCTGGCCTTTGGCGGGCTGTCCGATCTTTGTACGACCGGAGCCAGAGCTTGGTCCGTATGGCCGGCAGTATGTCGATTCCATTTCCAGTGAGAGTTGGACTTTACTGGACTCCTTACTAAATAAATAATATTTGTCGTCCTGCGATTGGGTCGTCCTCCTCCTTCTGCACCCTCATCATGACACACCTCATGAACTCCAGGCGGGGGATCGAACCGGATCCTTCGGTTACAGGATAGTCACCGTAACCACTGAGTCATCCTTCCCCAAAAAGGACGATGCTGATCCAGCTCCACAAGATCCAAAACAACCTCTCACATCCTCTGAATGAGACAGTAAGGAGCTTTAGCGGCTCGTTCAGACAGAGACGGGTGCACTCACAGTAGGAGGAGGCGATAGCTCAGTGGTAGAGTGTTCGCCCTTGGGCTGGAAGTTCGACGGGTCAAATCCCACTGAGCTCATGTCTAGGTGTCCTTGGGGAGGACACCGAACCACTCATTTCTCCCATGATTTGTACCGTCCTGGCATCCTGCTGCGGTGTAATGCAGCAGCCCGTAAAATTTTCCGTTGAGGGATGAATTGAAAAAAGAAGTCGTGAGATTATTTAATCTGGTGTCTTGAAAGAAAACTACTTTTTTTTTTACCCCACTTTGTCCCTTTCAGTGTGCTCCTCCATAGCCCTACGGACAGCTTTGTCCCAGAGGGATTCAAACTCATCTCCCACTAGGCCAACGCCCCACGGGACCAGAAAAAGACTTTTAACAATTTAATCATTTATCTCACTCTTATTTTTTTATTTCTATCTGTTTCTGTGACAAATTCAAATTGCCCTGAAGGATGAAGAAAGTCACCCTCATGAGTCTCTCTCATGGAGGAAGAAAGCAGAAACAGACCTTTTTTTAAAAAAAAAAATATATATGGTCTTTTTTTTTTTTCTTAACTCCAGTAGTTTGAGGGGTGTCTTGGGCCCAGTTGGAATCGAACCGTGTCGAAAGACGGGATCTCTACCACTAGGCCAACGCCCTGGGACCATGACTGTTTTTTTATCTTGTTCATTGTTTTGTGGTTTGTTTGTTTTTTGTTTGTTTATTTATTGTTGTTTTAATTTTGAGTTCTTAAAGTAAAGTTAGTTAAAAAAAAAAAAGTCTGAAGTTCGGTTAAAAAATAGTTGGCTAAAAAAAACCCAAAAAATCTAAGCTTTTGAAAATTTAAAAATACACTCTCTCACACACACACACACACACACACACACACACACTCTCATTCAGCATTTAATTGTCAGAGGTAATCATAAAAACACTTTTTCCAGATAAATATTTTTTTTGAAGGTTGTTGTTTCCCAGATCTTTTAAACCGGCCGTCGGTTTAAAAACCATCACATTTCCGATTGTTTCTCAAATTTAGAGCCAGGTTTCCTCCACTGGAGCATCAGCCTGATTCTTGATGCTCCGATGCTTTCGGTACGCCCCTCCCTGACCTAGAAAAAGGGATAAGCATCGGCTTAATCAGGCAACAAAAATGGCAGCTTGCTCCTCGTGCTCCCATGAATGGGGCTCGCATAATTCGGGGTGCTGCTCACTGGCAGGGAGCCTCATGAATAGTCATCAGGGCGACACGTCATTCCCACCTATGAATATTCTAATGAGGCCAGGGCCAATATTAATGATGGTGGTAGTAGGTCAGTTGGATTCCAGTTTAACCAACAATGTGGGGGGTTCAGGGAGGGCATTGTACCCCCACTCCAGAAATGGAGTGCCTCACCAGAGTCACTTTATTACTCTGGTTAAGGATGAGAAGCCAGTAGACAGGTGGAGGCATAGGTGGAGGCAGTATGAAGGATGGAAAAAGCAGGGAAGGATCACCAGAGCAGTGGGCATCAGATTGGAGTGAATTTTTAGGTGAATTTTTTAACAATGCGCTTCTCGAGATGGCAGCAGGTCCGAGTAGCTCCACTTATTGGATTTTTATTGTAGTTTGAAGAGATGATCCTTCATCAGGGAGGAATGTGGAGTCTGAGTGGACGTGTGGAGGCGCAGAACCAAGTCCTTACTGGTGTGTATTCCACCAAGCGGATGGTGTAGCTCCACCCAACCATACACCACCTAGCAGCTGTTCTGAGGTTGTTTTGGAGCTCTCTGTTGGTCTGCTCTGAGCTACCGGACACACAAATTTCCCCATAGGTTATTAATAAAGCATCTCTATCTGAAAATTCAATCGTCATCAAGTTCAACGATTGTTCTCTTTGTCGTGTGAAAGTCTGGAAACTCGAGGAGACCATGAGGACCTCGAGAAACCAGAGTTTGGAGCTGTTCTCATACATCACGCCCTAATTTCTCATAGTTACGGGATCATCTTACTTCCTGTAAGAACTGAAAAATCACACCTTGTTTTGGGGGAGGATTGTGAGATACTTCACACCCCTCCCCCACTTCTGGGTCTCTGACCTGAGCAAACATAGACACAAACACACAAGACTACAAACAATTCTCCAGTGAGATGTTGTTTTGCTTCGCCTTCTGAACCGCTTATCCCTGATTGGTGTCATGGTGGACGTCGGAGCCTATACCAGCTGATTTAAGGCGAGAGGTAGAATACATCCTGATGAGGTCACCAGTCGGCTGTATAGACACACACACGGAGAGCCATCCACACACTCATTCCTAGAGTTAAGTTCATATTCGTCCTCTGATTAGAACCAGAATCCCCCACACGGTGCTCACATAGTATCTACAACCACAGGTAGGACTATTGATCCAAGATGGCCGCCGCAGCAGCCAATGAGAGGTCTACTCTTTATGTCTATAAGTGCAACGTCCAAGTCAGCCATTGTTTCTCCTTATATGGTCATTTCCTCTGAAAACATATGACGTAACAGATGGACCTGAAACCAAAACAAAGAGTTTTAGCAGGAACTGAAAAGTTCCGTTTGGTTGTGTTCTACTTATCCAGGGCCGGGTGGCGCTGATAACAGCCTCAGACGGGAAGCCCAGGCTTCTCTCTCCCCGGCTGCATCCTCCAGCTCACCCGGAAGAATCCCAAGTCGTTCCCCGGCCAGCTGTGAGACATAGTCTCTCTAGCGGGTCCGAGGTCTGCCTCTTGGTCTCCTCCAGGTGGGACGTGCCTGAAACGCCTCACCAGCCAGGCATCTGGGAAGCATCCTGGCCAGATGCCCGAACAACCCCATCTGGCTTCCCTCGACCTGGAGGAGGACCAGTTATCTATTAATTAAAAATATCTTTGCTGTTTTTTTATGGATTAAATCCAGATTTTTTGAGTTTCTACAGACCTCATCGACTCACTATGTCTCTTTAACTCTTTCATGTCGGTTTGTTTACAGGTAAACTTGACGTAATCTGGGATTTTACGTCCAGGTTTTGTGTGGCCGGGCATTGCTGTGTTTATGTTTTTGTCTGATGGGTGGCGCTTTATTTACCAGGAAAAGTTCCCACAGGAAATAAAAGCCAACGTCTCCACACCCCGTCCACCTTCCATCCAACCGGATCAGCAGCTCTGAACTGCGGTCCAGTCTTGCACTTAGTTTCTGAATTATGAGCTTAGAGCTTAACGCAGAGCGAGTGTGAACAAAGCAGAGGAGACATCAGCACTCTGGTTGGGGTCATCTCTGCTGTCTTCACTAATCCGGGAGGAACGCTGGGTTTTTTTTCTGAAATGACTCACGTTCTACTTTTAGCTTCATTCTCAAACATCTCAAAATGCTCAGACCACCACAAACTAAGCTGGAAACACACCTGCATATATTCAGATCCATGCTCAGTCACACCCAGACACGTTTTATTACATCACAAGGATTTCATAGATGAATTTACCTGCTGGTTTATGGCCTGGTGGGGATCAGTAATTTGTGTGTGTGTGCACGCGCGTGTGTGTGTGTGTGTTTGTGTGTGTGTGTGTGTGTGTGTGTGTGTCTGTGTGTGTGTGATCCTCTATGTCAGTGGTCCCCAACCACCGGGCCGCACAGAACTGGCATTTTTAGTCACTTTATTTTGTGATGTCTTTTATTTTGAAGGTATGTTTTACCATTACCATGGCAACCAGAGTGCGTTCGAGCAGAGAGAATGCTTCCACGTTTTAAAGACGCTGCTAATAAATTTTTTCGTGAAGACAAAGTGGATTTAAGTTTATTATTATTGATTTTAAAAAGCCAATTTTTTTCAGGCTGGTCTCATCACCTTAAGACCGTCCGTGGCGCAGAAAAGGTTGGGGACCCCTGCTCTATGTGGTCCTTAGACTGGAGACCCATTCAGGTTGATAACCTGCACCTGATAGCTGGCAGACACGCACAATTAGGACCTGTCTCACACTCACCCGCTAAGGCTAATAAAACTTCCTCATGATGAACACTCTAGTGCATTCTATGAACATGAATAGGTATAATGAGGCTAAGCACGTGGCATCTCCTGCTGCTGCAGCTGTGTATTGTTTTGGTGAACGTATGGAAGAAGTTGGACATCCGGGAACTTCGGTAATATGACAGCTTATGTGTGTGAGCCTCAAAACAAAGCGTGACCAATCAGTACAGGGGTGTATTCCTGGTGGTAATTCCTTTTCGTACTGATACATAACACTAGGTGGTAACCAGAGGTGAGATCGGGCCTAAAAAATCCAGCCCGACCCGACCCGAGCCCGCGAATATTAAAACCCGACCCGACCCAAACCCAACCAATCAACATGATTTGCGGGCCCGAGCCCGAAACAAGCCCGAAATGTCATATTTTATTTGTGAGGACTGGGGAGGAGGAGGGTTGTTTATAAATAGGAACATTTTCAAGAACACGTTTTTTAATGAAAAAAAAATCCCACCACAGGACCCCTAACACACTTGTCTGTGATGGCCTGCTTAGCGCGAAGAGGAGGGACGGTCTTTGAAACAAATAATAAAAAAGATCTTTAACGATCATCACTTTTACCAGTCCAGCTGTTTAAATGCCTGCTCAGCATCGAGGTGCCAGTCTTTTTGCGCCACATTGACTACACTCAGCGAAGCCAACGCAAGTTTCTGTAGCATTTTAACAATGAATTTGAATCTTTTCCACACCTCACTCTTTCTGGAGCGTGTTTGTCTTTTCAGTTCTCCTGCTTTTAGTTTATCCTTAACTTCTTACTCCTTCATATCGGGGATCCTCCTTAACTTCTTACTCCTTCATATCGGGGATCCTCCTTAACTTCTTACTCCTTCATATCGGGGATACCACTTCAAAATAAATAAAATAAAGACGTGCGCAGGGGAGGATTACCAAATTAAGAGGAGGCGTTCACGTGCGCAGAGGATGAGCTGGCTCTGCTGATCCTGTTTAGTAGTTAAACATTACTTCTCTGTTTTAATTTTGTAACAAGTCTTTATTAGTTTAGTACACACACCTCGTTTTAGTTTATATTTTATAAACATATATTTATTTTTTTTAAAAAGTCAGTGAGAGAGAAGCCCGAACTGGGTCGGGTCGAGTTCGGGCTCGGGCTTAAGGTCTTACCTCTGGTGGTAACACACGGAAGACACACAATTTACCAGCTGCTTTCTCATGTTTTGAACGATTTGTTTTACCCCAACTGTCATGGCGGGTCTTGTCCATTGGCGGATGTGACGTCATAGCCCCTCCTCCTTTTGGCCCCACCTCAAAATCTTCCTCTCTGTGAAGCCAAAAACTTGGCATTTCTGAGCTGGAAGGAAACTGGTGGATTCTGGCTCCTTATAACAGCTCCAGTAGAGCCAGTACTGAGTAAGGAAGGCCAGTCCACCTCATTGATAAATAATGTTTATTTAAGAGTTACAGAAACAAATGACACATGGAGAAATCGGCCCGCCTCCTCATTTACTGGACAAAGTAATAAAAACATTATAATCTGATTTATTCTTGTTACTCATACAAGAAATTTAATTTCACTGTTGTTTTTTGTTTTTGTCACATTAATGACTTTTGGGAACAAAAAATCCTTTCTGCTTCGTGGCTGCAGAGTGTGGCGTTAAACTGTGGGTCTGTTAGTTCAGGAATGTTTTTCAAGCATTCATGAGACATTTGTTAAAACTTATTAAATAATGAATCCTTTTCAGGTTGTTTGTAAGATTTTAAAAGCATTTGAAACGCATTCAAATGTAAAATGATCGTATCATGATGGGGGTAACGAGTACAGACGTACGACCCGGATGGAATGCCAGTTTTAACCACTTTATTGGAGTTCAGAACCAGACAGATCTCGGCTAGATGACCAGAGAGAGACCTCGGCTGGTCGTTGAGGGGACCAGGAGGTTAGAGCTCGACTGGACGTGGAGGGAAACTGGAGGGAGACCTTGGATGGACGTCGAGGGGACCAGAAAGATGGAGCTCAACTGGACATGAAGGGGACCAGAAGGTTAGAGCTCAGCTGGGTGATGAGGAACCAGACGTAGGAGCCCGGCTGTGTGATGAGGGACCAGACATAGGAGCCAGGCTGGATGATGAGGGACCAGAATTAGGAGCCCGGCTGGGTGATGAGGGACCAGACCTAAGAGCCTGGCTGGATGATGAGGGACCAGAATTAGGAGCCCGGCTGGGTGATGAGGGACCAGACCTAAGAGCCTGGCTGTATGATGAGGGACCAGACCTAAGAGCCTGGCTGGATGATGAGGGACTAGACGTAGGAGCCCGGCTGTATGATGAGGGACCAGACCTAAGAGCCTGGCTGGATGATGAGGGACCAGACATAGGAGCCAGGCTGTGTGATGAGGGACCAGACCTAAGAGCCTGGCTGGATGATGAGGGACCAGACATAGGAGCCAGGCTGGATGATGAGGGACCAGATGAAGGAGCTCAGCTGGACTATGACCAGATATATGACCTCAACAGGAAGGCAGGGTGTCCCAAGAGCCAAGGGTCAAAAAGAGGAATCTTCAACGTCTTTGCTTGGTGTGCAGTTGGGCTCCACGTTGGGCTCCACGTTGGGCTCCACGTTGGGCTCCACGTTGGGCTCCACGTTGGGCTCCACGTTGGGCTCCACGTTGGGCTCCACGTTGGGCTCCACGTTTGGCTCCACGTTGGGCTCCACGTTGGGCTCCACGTTGGGCTCCTATTGTTTAATTTCTATATTTCATCTTTAAGACTCTATTTTGGGGTCCCTTTTGTGTGATGTATATGTGTGTGGAACGTGCCAGCCCTCCATATTTGATCCCTATTCTTCAGTATTTATGTTTGTTGTTCACCAAGGCTCCATTTTGGGGTTCTTTTAGTTCAATATTAAATGGAAATAAAAGTTCTTTCTTAATTCCTGATCAAACACAGCAGCCAAAAATAAATAGACAAAGACACAAAGACATGAACCCAAGCACACATAGATCACATGATGGCACACAGACAGGGTCCAACCCTCGATAAGTAAACACTTTCAGCGTTCTAACGTTGATATGGACACACGTGGTGTTCACCATGGCATTATGTTGGGTACCCATATTTCAATTTCTATCATTTCCTTCTCTACGTCTTCATCAAGATGACATTTTGGGTCACTTTTAGTTCAATATCTGTCTGTGAAATTTGCCAAAACTCAAATCCCTACTACAGGCGCCTGCTGCAGTGCTCCCTGTTAGTTTAGCATTTAATCCAACTTTTTCTGAGTTTCTGTCCGTTCTTCTGCTATGTTTTGTCTCGTTCTGGAGGTTTCATTTTGAGCGCACTTTGGACACCATTTTGGACTTTGTTGTTATGTGTTGGACAACTGTTTTAAGAAATTGTCCGGCTAGCTCACAACAGCTAGCTGGTTATGGAGTCATTCTGCTGTTGACATGCATGTAGACATGCACGACCAGCTGCTGGCTCTGGGCGCCACATCCGTCGTGGCTGGAGGAGTTGGTTCAGTCCTGAAGGAGCTGAGGAGAAGGAGTTGGTCTAGAGGAGGAGCTTCCTGTGTTTTTTCGGTTTCCATGGAAACGTCCAGTTGCTCGCTTGAGGAACTGGAGGCGCTCACTCGGACCCAGTGAAATACAGAGAGACCAGTTTGGTGTTCTTCACTGCGGCCTGGCTATGTGGATCCATTCTGGACTCCAAAATTTGGGTTGCCAGGTTGGATACAGTACGACTGGACTGGGACGTCGGTGGATAGGGGTGTGGGACAGCACTCAAACTTAATAAAGTAGATTCAATTACATTTTTGAGGCCCTTTGGTTCAATCTTTACACACGGTGCCCATCTATGGCACCATGGCTGCTCTTCCATGCCACCACATGCCAAAGCAAACCGAAAATCTTTAATATGTAAAGTTACTTTACTTTTTTTGTCTTTTTAAGTCGATTTTAAACCAAGACTTTTGTTTCTATTCGTCACTGCTTTGTTGGGTTCTCATCCTCTCACACCACATGAGTCACTGAGACTCATCGGTATCATCTGGCTCCGGCTTGTTTACCATCCCATAAGTTCCAACATCAGTTTAAAATAAGTTCAAAGCATTTCTGGTTCTTTTTACCGACACATTGAGACGTTTTTCATCCGTCGCACCAAACCATCAAAAAAACATACACGAATTTCTTCTGAAATGAGTTTGAAGATGTTTTTTACGTCCCACTTTTAATCAACGCAGTGTTTCTTTTTG
This sequence comes from Neostethus bicornis, assembly GCA_902685375.1. NCBI lineage: Eukaryota > Metazoa > Chordata > Actinopteri > Atheriniformes > Phallostethidae > Neostethus > Neostethus bicornis. Next base: position 14,430,550 of record LR738563.1, read on the forward strand.
AATCTGTTTTCTTTTATATTTACACACCATAATGATGATGACGATAATGATGATGGTGTGTATCCTGTTTACATCTGGTTGTAATATATGTAACTCAATCCAAACTGCTTTAGTTTTCTGTAATTTTCCTTCATGATTCAGAGACGTCTACGTCTGTCACGCGTTATGCAAAACTCTCTTTCAACCTGCAGGGCCGTGTCGGAGAGTTTTTAAAAATCTACGGAGAAAGCGGTGTGTAAAACTGTTCCTGACCCTCGTTTGTTATGAGTTGGAGTCATCAATCAGCCTGTAATGTTTTCCCCTGGAGGACGGCCTGTATCAGCGCTGAGGTGGCGAACGTGTCAGTTCCAACCCCCGCTGCAATTTTACAGCGTGTTAAAAAAACCACAGACAGCTGATAAGACCGGGACGAGGCTTCAAGCTTCGGGCCTCTGCACCGTCCCCTCGGGTTAGAGGGAACCTGGAGATGCAACGTGCATATTTTGATAAGTGTGGTGGAACATTCCAGTCGTTCTACTCTGTAAACTCAAGCAGCGACGACGCCCTTCAGACCCTCTTCTTTCTCTTTCCCTGCAGCTCCTTCGGATCTGTCAGGCTCACAACTACATAATGGGCTTGTAAACAACGAGCTCCCACTTATCTGGAACTAAAAGGCTCTTCGGCAAGTTTCTGCCTCTGTTTACTGACTCACTCCGATTTTTTTTTTTTCATCCCACTTTAAAAGCAACCACAGATGGAAAAATTACTCAAATAAATGTCCTGAAATCTGGCAGCCAGAAATCTGGGGAAAACATTTCCACCACAATTCTGCTGCTCGCTTTGAGTTACATCCGCCCACCTGATTGGGTGGTTGGAATACTCACCGGGTACGAACGGATCTGTAACAAACATGATCCATAAGGTTTATGGTTGATGCGTTTTCCATTTCGTTCTTTCCCGAGATGCCTCACCGCAGCATCGACAGGTCTGAACTTTGACCGACACCTCGATTTTGTTGCGGATCCGTTTTGGAATGAAACATTTAAGGAGACAGATGGAAGAACTCACATACAACTCACATACAACTCAAAAGAGAAGTTTGAGACAGAAGCTCAAACTTCTGTTTCCATACGTTAAGGTTTGGTTTAGGGTTAGTGTCAGGTTAGGGTTATGGTTAGGATAGGGTTGGGGTTTTTTTATTTATTTATTTATTTTATTATTATTTATCTTGGACAGGGTAGCATGTTCTCAAATCAACATAAACATTATTTTGTACAGCAACTCAATAGGAATAATAATAAGGTATGACAAAGTGCACAAATCAAAGTTTCTAATGTCCAAGAAGGAGTGGGGGGAAGAAAAGTTATTTAACCCCACCCCCAGTGCTCATATGATACATATTTACATTAATTAATTCATTTTATATTGTTTTAACCTTAAGACAATTAAATGAAATGATACGGACCTGGTTACTAATACCAACATTATAGTACCAACATAATAAAAAATAAAAAAAATGAATTCCTCTATTCATCCCTCACCGGGGAAATTTGTTTTGCTGCACTCCTTACACCGCAGCAGGCTGCCCTTCAACGGCGCCAATGGTGGGAGAAGCGGGGGTTAGGTGTCTTCTCCAAGGACCCTAGACGTGCTCTCCGTGGGACGCAAACCCCCGACCTTCCGGTCCGCGCGCGAACGCTCTAATCACGCTCTAACCACGCGGCCACCGTCTCCCATAGGCATCCCCAATAAGGAGCAGTAGTAAGTTTAATTGTAATTAAGTTTAGTTGGGGTTTAGGGTTAGGATTTAGGGTTCGGATTTAGAGTTAGGGTTTAGAGTTCGGATAAGTTAGGGTTAGGATAGGGTTTAGGGTTTAGGGTTCGGATAAGTCACGGTTAGGGTTTAGGGTTAGGATTAGGGTAGGATTACGGTAGGTTAGGATTAGTTTCTCCTTTACTGAAACCAGCTTTATTTTTCCTTTTTTTTTTTGCAGAGTCATTCTCAGTAAATATTTAGACACTGACTGTCCCTCCAGGACACCAATGTTTTTTTTTTTTTTTATGACCATTTTGGTCTAAAAAACCCTGATTTATCATCAATTTTTCTAAAAGTTACAGTAAAAAGATGCATTTTTTAAAAACTCCAAATCCTCATCTGTTTAAAATTAAATCAACATCGTTGAGTCAATTTGAACAAATAAAGATTCAGTTGTTGGATTAAAATGAAAATGAATTGTTGGGTTTTTATTTTGGAAACAATTGAGTTTTAAAATGACACAAATAAATACTTTTTATTTGGGAATTTTGAGCAAAAAGTTGAAAAGTTTTTGAAGCTTTTGGGTAAATTCCTTGATTTTTTTGGTCCCTTACGTTACGTTGTCTTCCGCTTATCCAGGGTTGGGTCAACGGGCAGCAGCCTCAACCCAGGCTTCTCTCACTCCGGCTGCATCCTCCAGCTCACCCAGAAGGATCCTGAGCTGTTCCCTGTCCAGCTGTGAGACATAGTCTCTCCAGCGGGTCCGCGTTCTGCCTCTTGGTCTCCTCCCGGTGGGACGTACCCAAAACACCAAACAAGCGAGATGCTCAGGAGGCTTTCTAACCAGATGCCCGGACAACTTCATTTGTTTTCTCTCAACTCGGAGGGCCAACGGTTCTACTCCAAGCTTCTTCTGGATGGCAAGGATCATCACTCTAGTTCTGAGTGAGAGCCCAGCCACACTGTAAGGAAAGATCATTTCAGCCACTTGTATCTATGATCTGGTTTTTTCAGCCACCACCCCCAGCTGGTTATTTTTTTTTTTTTTTATTTTGAATTACTCTATTCATCCCTCACCGGGGAAATTTGTTTGCTGCACTCCTTACACCGCAGCAGGCTGCCCTTCAACGGCGCCAATGGTGGGAGAAGCGGGGGTTAGGTGTCTTCTCCAAGGACCCTAGACGTGCTCTCTGTGGGACGCGAACCCGCAACCTTCCGGTCCGCGGGCGAACGCGCTAACCACGCGGCCACCGTCTCCACCGATACCGTTACCATGGTGAGGGTAGGAATGTAGATCCTGGTTACCATGGTGAGGGTAGGAACGTAGATCCTGGTTACCATGGTGAGGGTAGGAATGTAGATCCTGGTTACCATGGTGAGGGTAGGAACGTAGATCCTGGTTACCATGGTGAGGGTAGGAACGTAGATCCTGGTTACCATGGTGAGGGTAGGAACATAGATCCTGGTTACCATGTGAGGGTAGGAACGTAGATCCTGGTTACCATGTGAGGGTAGGAACGTAGATCCCGGTTACCATGGTGAGGGTAGGAACGTAGATCCTGGTTACCATGTGAGGGTAGGAACGTAGATCCTGGTTACCATGGTGAGGGTAGGAACGTAGATCCTGGTTACCATGGTGAGGGTAGGAACGTAGATCCTGGTTACCATGGTGAGGGTAGGAACGTAGATCCTGGTTACCATGGTGAGGGTAGGAACGTAGATCCTGGTTACCATGGTGAGGGTAGGAACGTAGATCCTGGTTATCATGGTGAGGGTAGGAACGTAGATCCTGGTTACCATGGTGAGGGTAGGAACATAGATCCTGGTTACCATGGTGAGGGTAGGAACATAGATCCTGGTTACCATGGTGAGGGTAGGAACGTAGATCGACTTGTAAATCGAGAGCTTCGCTTTTCATCTCAGCTCTTTCTTCACAACAGCATTCCACCATTTTCCATCTGATTTTTTGGTTGCGTCACTTTGAAAATGTAATAAGTTCATCTATAGTTGTACTGAGTGAGATTTCACATTCATAAAAGCATGAATGAAAAAAAACAATCAGATGAAGAAATCCTGAATGTTTGATTTCAACTCTGAACCGAGGCAAAAAAAAAAAAAAAAATCTTGCAAATTCTTACAAAATCTCCATGTCGTTACTTTCTGACATTTTTGGTGATTTTTTTTTTTTTTTTACCTCCAACGTTGTAAATTTCTTGGTAAATAGGAAAAGATTTCTCATAAAAACCAGTTGCTTACTAAGGTTCATTGTTCAAGAAGTTTTAAATGAATCCAGCTTTAAACTCAAGACATGTTGATGTGTTTGTACCTCTTTTTTTATTTCTGTAACCACACCCAATAAACCACATTAGGAACAAACTTTCTGACTTGAATGTCATTGGAAATAATAACTGAGCTGTGGAGAGTTTGGAAGTATGCTGAATGCACTGCTGGACACAACAAGACAGTTTAAAATCTGATTGGATTAAATCCCAGACCTCCTTCTGTCATGATTAGGGATGGTATCGATAAAGACTTATGGATACTAGTCCTCTTATCGATACCGCGCAACTGAATAGGATATACTTATTAACCCTGAAGGGAAGTTTGAGTGCTGCAGTGTAAACACCTCGATGCCCCCTCGTCCCTATCCATCGGCGTCCCAGTCCGGTCGCACTGTGTCCAACCTGGCAACCCAAAAGCTGGAGTCTGCAATGGATCCATAAAGCCAGGCCGCAGTGAAGAACACCAAACTGGTCTCTCTGTATTTCACTGGGTCCGAGTGAGCGCCTCCAGTTCCTCAAGCGAGCAACCGGACGTTTCCATGGAAACCACAAAAACACAGGACGCACCTCCTCTAGATCGACTCCTTCTCCTCAGCTCCCTCAGGACGGAATCAACTCCTCCAGCCACGACGGATGTGGCTCCGAGAGCCAGCAGCTGGTTGCGCATGTCAACAGCAGAATGACTCCATAACCAGCTAGCCATTGGTCGCTAGTCGTTGGTAACTAGCCGTTAGGAGATAGCCGTAAATTCTCAAAAATCAGCTGTACGACACAAAAAGTCCAAAATGACGTCCAAAGTGCGCTCAAAACAAAATCTTCAGAACGAGACCAAACATAGAAGAAGAAGAGACAGAAACTCAGAGAAAATCAGACTAACCAAACTTAGGGAGATGGTGGATCAGCGCTAAAGCGCTTGCCTGCGGACCGGAAGGTCGCGGGTTCGATTCCCACTGAGACCACCGTTTAGGGTCCTTGGAGAAGACACCTGACCCCCGCTTCTCCCACCATTGGCGCTGTCGAAGGGCAGCCTGCTGCGGTGTAAGGAGTGCAGCAAACAGATTTCCCCGGTGAGAGATGAAGAGAGTAATTCATTATTATTATTATTAAACACTAAAGTAACAGAGAGCACTGCAGCAGGCAGCGCCATAACCGTTAAGACAAATGAACTGGGTCTTTAACGAATCATTTATCAATACTTTTAGAAACAAAAATATATAAATAAGTATTAAGAACTTAAAATTTTAATTGGATGATAAAAGACCTTCAAAATAAATCTGAACTGTAATAAAAACAAAAACAAAAATGTCAAAGTTAAAAAGAGAAATAAATACTTTGGTTTTTAAGTTAAACACCAGCAAATGTTTTTTTTTTTTTTTTTTTTACCAACAATAAAAATGCCCAATTTTATTTATTAAAAATCCAAATACGGTACAAAACAAAATAGTTAAACACAGCAGCGTTCAAATAATAAAATTTAAACGTTTGAAACCAAACGTTCCTGTTTGATACCTCGGACCAGGACTCGGAGCTGATTCAACGCGCACGTCAAACACAGTGCGTCTTTCAGTCTGAATGACGTGGATTTTGGGAACATCTTTGTACAAATTGCTCGTGGTTTATTTCTTTACATAAAACTACTTTATTGCACTTTAGACAACGTAGGATGTCGGAATCAATTTTAATAAAATGAAGACAAACTCAAGATCGCTTTGCACGTTCTGCCGTCACGCTTCAAAATGGGGCTTAGTGTGTGTAGCAGCAGCAGCGAGACCCAGCGCCCCTTCGCCAGTGAGCGGGCGGTGTCAGCGAAGTGCTTCTGCTTGTAGCGAGAAGTGTTGTGACACAGTGTGACCGGAACAGATAGCAGATCCGTTTGGACCGGCGCTTATCGGTCCGGTCAAAAGGACAGCCGCTGAACCGGTTCCGAAAAACTCCGGTTCTCGATCATCCCTAGTCATGATGGTGGTGAAGTAGGACCCTGATGTAGTTTTAACCAGTTTATTGCAGGTAACGGGAGTGCAGGACAGCAGGATGAGGGCCAGACGTGGAGGGGCACCATCACGGATGCACCAGGAGATAAACAGCAGGAGGATGATCTGACACTGTGGCCATGAACACCAGGGTTTAAGTAACCCAGGGAAGACGAGACACAGCTGGAGAAATCAGGGAAGGGCAGGTGTGGTGAGTTGGGGCAGAGGACCAGATTTGGAAGAAGGAAATGTTCCAGATAAGAGGATCAAGACGGAATCCCCTCTAAAGGGATGGATTCCAGAAGTACCAACAGACACAACGAATACCAGTTCAAGGTGGGCAGTAGTAGATGGCCGGCAGATCATGGCGACAGTGGAGGAGGGGCATCCAGGACCGCCTCGGATCATGAGGACAGGAAAACAGAGAAAATGAGTCAGAGCTGGGACCCACTTAGAGGCAGGCAAAGCAGGAGGGTGGGTGATGAGTAGATGACTTTGGTGGGTCCATGGTGGGCACCATCATGGCTGGACCAGGAGATGAACAGCAGCAGGATGATCTGATTCTGCAGCCATGGACAGCAGTAACCAGGGGAAGATGAGGCACAGCTGGAGATGGCCAGCTCCATTCCAACTAGCGGCTGTTCCACCAATCTGCTGTCCTACCTCGGTTCCACCAAAGTCAAGCCTACCCACCTAGCAGGTGTCCAGAAGCTGTTTGGAGCTCCCTGAAACTGAGCATCGGAGCCTATCCCAGCTACGTGGTGCCATCCTGGCTTCCTTCTGGAACCTAATGACGCAAACACCAGTTAATCCTACAAACCTCGGGTTAGTGGACTTACCAAGCAGCTCGTCACGGTCAGTTCTCGGTGAAACAAACCCTCATTTAAAAAACAAACTGTTTATTCAGTGAGAGGATTAACGAAGACGAATCTGGAAACGTTCAATATTTACGTGTTAACCTGCTAAAAAATAACATCTGAGAAGTTGTCGTTAAATAAACAGTTTCATTCTCCAGCTGGTGATGATTGATGGTAAATAGAAGCACCCTCAAAGTTCACATGACTCATTGTTTAAGGACCACGAATGTCCGTAAATAGGCCTTTAAAAGAAAAAACCCTGGACACGTTGCTTGAAAAAGCAAAACGTGACAAACAACCAAAATGTTTCTCAAGAATGCCCCCCCCCCATTCCCTCTTGATGTTAACACATCACATCCTTTTAGTTTACGGCCAGGAAGACTCGTAAAAGCCAAGGATTCCTGTAAAGAAATGACAAAGGTTAATAAAAGATGACAACATGTGGCTGAACCGTAATCACGAGGATGAACCCATCAGAGAGCCCGTATCACTATACTTGTTAAACACTTTGTGATGTGTAATCATCTCTGGTGCCCTGCGGCGCATTCCAACCAGCGCTAATGCAGCCGTCCTGAAACGCCTGCGGGGAAACAGTCTGTAATCACAGGCCTGCTCGTCTGATGGATGGTACTCATGCAAGGATTTTAAAGCCGAATCCGTTTGGTGGTGAACACCGCGTTAAACCATGTGTTTAAAGACCTCAGAAGCAGGTTAGTGACCGCCAGATGCCCGTACCACCCTATCTGGCTTCTCTCAACCTAGAGATGCAAAGGCTCGACTCCGAGCTCCTCCCAAATGGCAGAGCTCCTCCCTCTATCGCTGAGAGAGAGTCCAGCCACCATGCAGAGGAAGATCACTTCAGCCGCTTGTGTCCATAATCTTGTTCTTTCAGCCACCACCCACAGATGGTTGCCAAGGTGAGGGTAGGAACGTAAATCCTGGTTACCATGGTGAGGGTAAGAACGTAGATCCCGGTTACCACGGTGAAGGTAGGAACGTAGATCCCGGTTACCATGGTGAGGGTAGGAACGTAGATCCTGGTTACCATGGTGACGATAGGAACGTAGATCCTGGTTACCATGGTGAGGGTAGGAACGTAGATCCTGGTTACCATGGTGAAGGTAGGAACGTAGATCCTTGTTACCATGGTGAGGGTAGGAACGTAGATCCTTGTTACCATGGTGAGGGTAGGAACGTAGATCCTGGTTACCATGGTGAAGGTAGGAACGTAGATCCTTGTTACCATGGTGAGGGTAGGAACGTAGATCCTTGTTACCATGGTGAGGGTAGGAACGTAGATCCTGGTTACCATTGTGAAGGTAGGAACGTAGATCCTGGTTACCATGGTGAGGGTAGGAACGTAGATCCTGGTTACCATTGTGAAGGTAGGAACGTAGATCCTAGAAGACGTTGTCTTCCGCTTATCCGGGGTTGGGTCACGGGGCAGCAGCCTCAACCCAGGCTTCTCTCACCCCGGCCGCATCCTCCAGCTCACCCGGAAGGATCCTTAGGTGTTCCCTTTCCGGTCCAGGTTCTGCCTCTTGGTCTCCTCCCAGTGGGACGTGCCCAAAATACCGTACAGGTGAGATGCTCCGGAGGCATTCTAACCAGATGCCCGGACAACTCCATCTGGTTTCTCTCAACCCAGAGGGGCAATGGTTCTACTCCAAGCTTCTTCTGGATGGCAAAGATCATCACTATATCGCTTAGTGAGAGTCCAGCCACCCTGTAGGGATGGATCATTTCAGCCACTTGTATCCGTGATCTTGTTCTTTCGGTCACAATCCAGACTGGTTACCATGGTGAGGGTAAGAACGTAGATCCTGGTTACCATGGTGAGAGTAGGAACGTAGATCCTGGTTACCATGGTGAGGGTAGGAAAGTAGATCCTTGTTACCATGGTGAGGGTAGGAATGTTAATCCTGGTTACCATGGTGAGGGTAGGAAAGTAGATCCTGGTTACCATGGTGAGGGTAGGAAAGTAGATCCTTGTTACCATGGTGTGGGTAAGGTTGGGGACCAGATGTAGGAGCTTGGTAGGAAGGTAGAGTGCAGTTGGAGCCACGGGGTACAAGCTCAGCAGGATGAGGACCAGAGCTATGAAAGGTGACTATCATGGCTGCATGGAGGCACCACTGCAGACCAGTGGAGCCCTTCGTGTCTGGTCCCTCAACCTCATGTGTCCCCTTGAATGGTTCCTATGTCTGGTCTTGCCAGGGATGTAACCAGCCGGCCCGGTTTGTCTTCTAGGCGGCACATGCCCAGCCCTCTTCTTTAACTCCTTATTAACTGCAATAAACTGGTTAAAACTGGTTATGCTTCTGGGTCCTACATCTTGACAGGTCCAATGCACACAGAGACACGCCCACCTCTGGAATGGAAGGAAGACCCGGCTGGAAGGAATGGCATGACATGACGGGGAAGTCCGGGGTGACTGCCCTTAAATAGATGTCAGGGTCCACAGATGTGTGGCATCAGGAATCAATCTCAGGTGTCCCTAACCAGGGTGACAAGGAACATCCAGGGCTTCCTCTGGCGGCAGGCGAGGGGACCTGACAGGATACTCCCCGAACAGGTCACCGGTCTGTTGCGGGGCCACACACACTCATTCATTGGCCGATTCATAGCGGCCAATCAACCTAACATGTATGTTTTTGGAGAAAACCAGAGAAAATTCACAGATACACAAGGAGAACATGTAAACTACACACAGAACGACCAGTGATTCAAGCCTTGCCCCACCACAGGACTCAAACCCTGACCTTCTTGCTTTGAAGCCACCATGAAGCCCTCCATATTTTACTTGTTATATTAATGTCTTTGTGAAAAATCTGAAGTTTTTTTCTGCCTGAAAACATCTATAATTAAAAATAATGAGGTGTTATTTTTAGAACGTTTAGAAACGATCTGCTCTAAACTGTTTTGTTGCTGAAAGTATTTACTCATGTTTGTTGACGTCTTCTGTCGTGAGGTTGACGTCCACTCCCTGAGGGTTAGCATCGCCTCGTCCATCCTTCACAGCTATGACAACTTCAGCTTGTCCGCAATGTTTAAAAGTTCTCACACGTCGTGAGAAATTCCATTCTGAAATTGGAAAGTCAAACAAAATCCTTTCATGGAAAAAACATTTTTAATTCTAGAGCGAGAACGTTTTATTTTCAGCTGTTTTTCTTTGAAACTGCGTAAAATCACGGCTTGAAATGACGTCTTATTTTATGCAGATGACGTTTAATTCTTTGCCCGGAAAAGGGTGGAATGCTCCCTACGGGTTAGGGACAGGGTCCTGACCCAAGTGGAGGAGTTTAAGTATCTCTGGATCTTGTACACGAGTGGGGGAAAAAATGAAGCGGGAGATCGACAGGCGGATCGGTGCGGCATCAGCAAGAACTAGGACGCTACATCGGTCCGTCGTGGTAAAGAGAGAGCTGAGCCGAAAAGTAAAGCTCTCGATTTACAAGCCGATCTACGTTCCTAACCTCACCATGGTAACCAGGATCTATGTTCCTACCCTCACCATGGTAACCAGGATCTACATTCCTCCCCTCACCATGGTAACCAGGATCTACATTCCTCCCCTCACCATGGTAACCAGGATCTACATTCCTCCCCTCACCATGGTAACCAGGATCTATGTTCCTACCCTCACCATGGTAACCAGGATCTACATTCCTCCCCTCACCATGGTAACCAGGATCTACATTCCTACCCTCACCATGGTAACCAGGATCTACGTACGTACCCTCACCATGGTAACCAGGATCTACGTTCCTACCCTCACCGTGGTAACCAAGAGCTACGTTCCTACCCTCACCATGGTAACCAGGATCTACGTTCCTACCCTCACCATGGTAACCAGCTGTGGGTGGTGACCAAAAGAATGAGACTGCGAATACAAGCGGCCAAAATGAGCTTCCTCCGCAGGGTGGCTGGGCTCTCACTCAGATATCGGCTGAGGAGCTGTGCCATCCGGGAGGAGCTTGGTGTCGAGCCACCCCTGCTACAGGTCGAGAGGAGCCAGATGGGGTGGTTCGGGCATCTGGTGAGGATGCCCCCCGTGCGCCTCGCTGGTGAGGTGTTTCGAGCACGTCTCACTGTGAGGAGAGCAAGAGGCAGACCCCGGACCTGCTGGAGAGACTATGTCTCACAGCTGGACAGGGAACACCTCGGGATCCCTCTGGGTGAGCTGGAGGATGCAGCCGGGGTGAGAGAACCCTGGGGCTCCCGTCTGATGCTGTTACCCCCGTGACCTGACCCCGGATGAACAGAAGACGACGGAACGGAACGTTTAATTCTATGCAGTAAATAAAGAGTCTGTTTGTTTTTTTTTATTATTGTTTCAAGATGAATCACATTCTATTTGTTTGTCCGTCTAATTTTTTAAGTAATCTTTCCTGGATTTCACAATAATTTAATCAAAGAATTAAACGACAAAATAAAACAAAAACTGACCAAAATTTAATGAGAAGGATTTTTTTTACGAAACAACTCCATTTTTTCTTTATAAATACGTCTTAAACACATGTTTTAAAACAGTTTTTTATGGTTTTTATTTAAAAAAATAACTTTATGAAAAGTTTTAATTGAGTTTCTACATTAAATTTTCAAATTAAAACATTCTCCGTTTCGTTCGTGCTTGTTTGAGAAATCTGCAAATTCTGTCTTTAGAACAACAAATTGTTAATTAGATAAAAATTTTGAGGGCCGTGTCATGTAGGAGGGGGGGTGGTGGAGAGGATGGTGAGGGTGATGAAGTGGGACCCGGATGCAATGCCAGTTTTAACCAGTTTGAGTGACCAGAGAGAGACCTCGGCTCGATGTAGAGGGAAAAACAGGGATGGGGCTCGGCTGGGCGATGATGAACCAGATGAAGGAGCTAACCAGGATCTACGTTCCTACCCTCACCATGGTAACCAGGATCTACGTTCCTACCCTCACCATGGTAACCAGGATCTATGTTCCTACCCTCACCATGGTAACCAGGATCTATGTTCCTACCCTCACCATGGTAACCAGGATCTATGTTCCTACCCTCACCATGGTAACCAGGATCTATGTTCCTACCCTCACCATGGTAACCAGGATCTATGTTCCTACACTCACCATGGTAACCAGGATCTACGTTCCTACCATCACCATGGTAACCATGATCTATGTTCCTACACTCACCATGGTAACCAGGATCTATGTTCCTACCCTCACCATGGTAACCAGGATCTATGTCCCTACACTCACCATGGTAACCAGGATCTACGTTCCTACCCTCACCATGGTAACCAGGATCTACGTTCCTACCCTCACCATGGTAACCAGGATCTATGTTCCTACCCTCACCATGGTAACCAGGATCTACGTTCCTACCCTCACCATGGTAACCAGGATCTATGTTCCTACCCTCACAATGGTAACCAAGATCTATGTTCCTACCCTCACCATGGTAACCAGGATCTACGTTCCTACCCTCACCATGGCAACCAGGATCTACGTTCCTACCCTCACCATGGTAACCAGGATCTATGTTCCTACCCTCACCATGGTAACCAGGGTCTACGTTCCTACCCTCACCATTGTAACAAGGATCTACGTTCCTACCTTCACCATGGTAACCAGGATCTACGTTCATACCCTCACCATGGTAACCAGGATCTACGTTCCTACCCTCACCATGGTAACCAGGATCTACGTTCCTACCCTCACCATGGTAACCAGGATCTACGTTCCTACCCTCACCATGGTAACCAGGATCTACGTTCCTACCCTCACCATGGTAACCAGGATCTACGTTCCTACCCTCACCATGGTAACCAGGATCTATGTTCCTACCCTCACCATGGTAACCAGGATCTATGTTCCTACCCTCACAATGGAAACCAGGATCTATGTTCCTACCCTCACCATGTTAACCAGGATCTATGTTCCTACCCTCACCATGGTAACCAGGATCTACGTTCCTACCCTCACCATGGTAACCAGGATCTATGTTCCTACCCTCACCATGGTAACCAGGATCTACGTTCCTACCCTCACCATGGTAACCAGGATCTATGTTCCTACCCTCACCATGGCAACCAGGATCTACGTTCCTACCCTCACCATGGTAACCAGGATCTATGTTCCTACCCTCACCATGGTAACCAGGATCTACGTTCCTACCCTCACCATGGTAACCAGGATCTACGTTCCTACCCTCACCATAGTAACCAGGATCTAAGTTCCTACCCTCACCGTGGTAACCAGGATCTACGTTCCTACCCTCACCGTGGTAACCAGGATCTACGTTCCTACCCTCACCGTGGTAACCAGGATCTACGTTCCTACCCTCACCATGGTAACCAGGATCTACGATCGTACCCTCACCATGGTAACCAGGATCTACGTTCCTACCCTCACCATGGTAACCAGGATCTACGTTCCTACCCTCACCATGGTAACCAGGATCTACGTTCCTACCCTCACCATGGTAACCAGGATCTACGTTCGTACCCTCACCATGGTAACCAGGATCTACGTTCTTACCCTCACCATGGTAACCAGGATCTACGTTCCTACCCTCACCATGGTAACCAGGATCTATGTTCCTACCCTCACCGTGGTAACCAGGATCTACATTACTACCCTCACCATGGTAACCAGGATCTACGTTCTTACCCTGACCGAAAGAATGAGATCACGGACCCAAGCAGCTGAAATGATCTTCCTCTGCAGGGTGACTGGACTCTCACTTAGAGATAGAGGGTGGAGCTCAGAGTAGGGTCGCTTCTCCCCCGGGTTTAAGAGAAGTCAGATGGGGTTTTTCGGGCATCTGGTCAGAATGCCCCCTGAACTCCTCGTTGGTGAGGTGTTCCGTCCCAAGGGAGGAGACCCAGTGGCAGACCCCGGACCTGCTGGAGAGACTATGTCTCACAGCTGGACAGGGAACGCCTCAGGATCCTCCTGGGTGAGCTGGAGGATACTGTCGGGCTTAGAGAAGCCTGGGTCTCCGTCTGATTTTGTTCCCTCTTGTAGTTTTTTTCTATTTAAAGAACATAAAGTTTGCGTCTCGTCTTTAAAAAATGGAACAAAACTGAATTAATTATAAATTAATGGAATAAATGTTTGCTTTTTTTTTTGCAACAACTTTTAGAAAAATTTAATTTGCAACGATCATAAAATTTTTCCACCAAATTTCAACCAGCGAGGTTTTGATCATTAAATCATGTCTTAATTATTTTCTTGTTTCTGTGGTTTTATTTTCTTTTCAACATTCCTTCCAAATGGTTTTTGAATCGGATTCTTGTCAAATTTACAGCGTAATTAGTTTCTTTGTGTTTTGACTTTTCGGATGGCGCATGTAATCAGGATTTTCCAAAGGCTCCCCTCGGGCTCCCCTCGGGCTCCAGGTAGGAGCATAGTGTAAATGTAAAGGCGATGATTCAGGGCCTCTCCCAGTCCTGAAACAAATTAGATCTGCTACTGGTTGGTGATAAATCATCAGAGAAAAGCACATTGAGTCCTGCTCAGCCTGTCAGAGCTGTTTACTTGTGGTAAGTGTGTGTTGTGGAGCAAGACCCTGCAGTTCCATTCATTAACATTCCTGTGTTTTTGTGGTGTACCTGCCAACGTTGAGCAACATGACAAAACAGCTCTCGCGTGTCACCTGACATCACCGCCGACAGGGCTCTGTAATTGACGGAGACCCCGCCCTTTCAGACTTTAAAACCACGTCTGGCTTTTCGGATCCGCTCCAGGAATACATCGCATGGGAAAGACGATGTTTTACAGGAAAAATATTCTGGAAAATTCATTTAAAAAGCAGTCGCTTTAAAAAAAAAACTTCAAAGAAGTTTGTGAAGAATTCAAAATGAAATGAACTTAGATGGGTTTTTTTTCCAGTAAATCTTACTGGAAATGTGTGTAAATTTACATATTTACACACCAGATGTGGGTGGTGACCCAAAGAACGAGAGCATGGATACAACCAGCTGGAATGAGCTTCCTCTGCAGGGTGGCTGGGCTCTCACTCAGAGATAGAGGGAGGAGCTCGGAGTAGAGGCGTTGCTTTTCCGGGTCGAAGAGAGGCCAGATGGTTAGGATGCCCCTCTGAACGCCTCGCTGGTGAGGCGTTCCATTCCCAGAGACCCAGAGGTAGACCCCAGACCCGCTGGACAGACTACCGTAATTTCACGACCATAGGGCACACCATATTAAAAGGCGCAGTCCAAATTTTGTATGCTCTGTATTTAACATACACATAAGGCGCACCTGATGATAGGGCGCGGGTTTTATATACATATCCTCTACGAAGTAAGTCCGCCTTACAACAACACACACACATACACATAGGCGCGCGCGCATACGCACACACAGGTGCTTATTTAAAAATAGATTGGGAGTAAAACTGAGTTTGGTTGGTTTTATTTAAATATTATTTACAGTCGTCATAAAGTCATTTATTAAATTCATCCAAGTCCTCATCCTCTGTTTCTGAATCTAACAGCTGCTCTAAATCCAACCTCGCAGGTTCACTTTCCTCGCTGTCAGAGTCACTTTCTGAACCGTGCAGCTCCTCGGAAATGATGCCTGCTTTTGGGAAAGCTCGGACAACAGTGCCAGCAGACACGTTAGCCCAAGCATCTACAATCCACTGGCAAACTGTGGCGTAACTCGCCCGGCGCAGCTGATTGCCATCAGTTTAAACTGAGCTTCATAAGCGTGTCTCTTTTCCATTTTCAGTGTTGTTAAAACAGCAATGTTCTTCATAAAGAACACACCTGTTCTTTTAGACATAATCCACACACACACTTCACCCTTTAACATTCTCATGTTTTAAACTGGGTCCACCTCATGGTTCTCTAATACGTCCCCAAATCACAAATCAGATAGGGCGCACCGCTCATTTTGAAGAAAATTTGAGACTTTTAGGTGCGCCTTATGGCCGTGAAATTACAGTATGTCTCACAGCTGGACAGGGAACACCTCAGGATCCTCCCGGGTGAGCTGGAGGATGCAGCCAGGGTGAGAGAAGCCTGGGTTTTCCATCTGAGGCTGTTACCCCCGCGATTCGGCCCTGGATAAGCGGAAGACGACGGAACAGAATGAAATGAAATGTACATAAAAACACACGTCATGATAATAATTCATTGTACTTATTTTCACTTTTTCAGGACCCTTAAAGACGCTTCACATATATGTTATTCATTCAATCCATACCAGGTACCAGATGTCCACGACTAAATAAATAAATGAATTACTCTATTCATTCCTCACCGGGGAAATTTGTGTGCTGCTCTCCTTACACCGCAGCAGGCTGCCGTTCAACGGCACCAATGGTGGGAGAAGCAGGGGTTAGGTGTCTTCTCCAAGGACTCTAGACGGTGGTCTCAGCAGGAATCGAACCCGTGAGCTTCCAGTCCGCAGGCGAGCGCTCTAGCGCTGATCTACCGACTACAAAGTAAATGGTAAATAGACTCTATTTATAGACTCGGTCTACAGTTCGTTTTCACCTGCGTTGGTTCTCAAAGTGTTTCGCACCGTAGCTCACATTCACACACACATTCATACCTGATGGTGGAAGCTGGTAACCACCATCAGGAGGCGTTGGAGGTTCGGTGTCTTGCTCAAGGACACCTCAGCACGAACTCCTGGCAGAGAATCTTTGTGTTCTGTCGAGATCAGCGACCATCGAGAGTTGTGCCTCTGCACATGCTCAGAACACGTCATCCACCTCCCCCTCCCTTCCAGAACATCTAAACATTGAGGGCTGCGACCAGCATGATGCAACCAATCACTACACCCACGATGCTGACGCTGCCCCGCCCCCTTCCAATAAAGTTATAATGTAATAATTTCTTAAGTGGAATAAAGTTTATAATCTATTGCTTTTACTCTTAATGCGATGGATCGCGAATTCAGACGAAACCTCACTTTTCTGAACACCAATCAATCGACAACTGTGAACGGTTTGAGATCTCGACGAGGCTGCAGATCTCCACAGATCACCGGTAACCCTTACAGGGCGGTCGCCCTACTCACTGAGACATCCTTCCCCAAGGCGCACTTAAAAGTCTCAGGTTTTGTGTGTTGGTGTGAGGCAGACGTAGTAGAGAACACCATGAGAATATTAAAGGGTAAAGAGTGGGTGTGGATTGTTTATAAAAGAACGGGCATGTTCTTTGTGAAGACCATCGTGTTTTAACCGTTCCATTCCATCGTCTTCCGCTTATCTGGACCCGGGTCTCGTGGACAACAGCCTCAGACGGGAAGCCCAGACTTCTCTCACCCCGGCTGCATCACTCCAGTTCACCTGGGAGGATCCACAGGTGTTCGGTCTCTCCAGCAGTCACAGAAAAGTCACATCTCTAAATCAAAGGACCCGTCTGCTGTCAATGCACATGTTAGAGGTTTTAAAGTCAGAGAGACCAGACTGAGATGGTTTGGACATGTGCAGAGGAGAGAGAGAGAGTACATCGGAAACTGGTTATGCTTCTTGGGTCCTACATCGTAACCGTCACCTCTTGACAGGTGGGCGTGTGCCCACCTCTGGAATGGAAGGAAGACCCGGCTGGAAGGGATGGTATGACATGACGGGGAAGTCCGGGGTGACTGCCCTTAAATAGATGTCAGGGTCCACAGATGTGTGGCATCAGGAATCAATCTCAGGTGTCCCTAATCAGGATGAAAAGGAACATCCAGGGCTTCCTCTGGCGGCAGGCGAGGGGACCTGACAGGGTACTCCCCGAACAGGTCACCGGTCTGTTTCGGGTCCACACACACAGACGACCATCCACACACACACTCATTCCTCCACACAGAAAGACCAGTGATTCAAGCCTCGCCCCACCACAGGACTCAAACCCTGACCTTCTTGCTTTGAAGCCACCATGAAGCCCTCCATATTTTACTTGTTATATTAATGTCTTTGTGAAAAATCTGAAGAGTTTTTTTCTGCCAAAAAACATCTATAATTAAAAATAATGAGGTGTTATTTTTAAAACGTTTAGAAACGAGCTGCTCTAAACTGTTTTGTTGCTGAAAGTATTTACTCATGTTTGTTGACGTCTCCTGTCGTGAGGTTGACGTCCACTCCCTGACGGCTAGCATCGCCTCGTCCATCAGGGACCATCTAGGATGCTGGGTTTGGAACCACCAGGAAAGAGGACTAGAGGAAGACCAAAGAGGAGGTTCATGGATACAGTGAAGGAAGACATGAAGATAGTTGGTGTGACTGAAGAGGATGCAGGAGATAGGGTTAGATGGAAGAAACTGACTTGCTGTGGCGCCCCCTGAAGGGAAATGCCAAAAGAAGAAGATTGAACACTTTAACTGAGGCGACACTTTGACGATGCCGTCCCATGTTGTCGTAGTTTAGCTTCACGTTGTTCCCTCTGAGAAGTTCGGAATCATTCCTCTGCATCTCACTGTAAACGTGTTTGATACCCCGAAACCAATGAGACATTTTTGTGGTTTCAAACCTGAAATTATCCGCCGTGTCTTTGAAGATAACTAATATTTTTTCCGTTTGGTTCTTCCATCAATTTCTGGCCGTCTTGTTTTTATCTTAGATAGTCTTAAATTACCCATAAACCCTTCCTGAGACGTACATATGGAGTTGGTTGTGATATGAAACAGCAGTTAATCCTCATAATCTTTCAGAATAACTCACATTTTTGGCTCGAGAAACAACTTCAGGTTTCCACCTTCTCGTCCTATCAGCAGCAACTTATCTCGACGCATGACTGCTTCTCCCTCTGCTTTCCTTCGCCTCCCTCCTCTGCCTTTTTGTTTTCGTCTCCATCTGTGCTAGTCCGTCTCATTCCTGAGTAGCAGCAGAGGACATCAGCGCGGCCTCGCCCGCTCATCACCTGTCGGATCAGAGAGGCGAATCGCTTCTCAACACTTTCCCCACCTCCAACTGACACTTAGACGATTATTTTCTGGCGCAATTATAGATCCTGATGAGTGTCAGCCAGGTATGTGAGAGGTATTCATCAGAATCAAACCTTCCCGTCACTTATACGAGTGTTTTTTTCCCCTCTCAGGAACTTGGTGAAATTTTTTTTGAATCATAAGCGTCCCGCAATCTGAGATTATTAACTTTACAATGAATGAATCGTTACAGACTTCATGTGGTCTAAGTGTAACGCACGATGAAGATCAGGTTATAAGCTAAAGCTCAGCTTAGCTTCAAAGTTCCAGTGACGGGAAGTCGGAAGAGTTCGACGTATGCAGACATATTGGACGATTCCATGCGGCCATCTTTGTGGGAACGGTTTGCATTTGGTCCCAAAACGTTGACTCCCATTTGTGAACTGGAACAAAGCATGTTCCATACATATCTGGAGGGTGGAGTCGGATACAAGGTCCTTTTCTTGTGATAGAAGCAGGTCCACGTAGCGCCAGGTTTTTTTAGATTTTTAGGTTTTTATTGTAGTTTCAAGAGATGAGCTCCTTCTGCAGCGGGATTGAGATGTCCCATGCTGGAGTGAAGAAGAAGGGGAGGGTCCTGCCCTAACTGGAGGAGTTTTAAGTATCTCGGGGTCTTGTTCACGAGTGAGGGAAGGATGGAGCGGGGGATCAACAGGCGGATCGGTGCAGCGTCTGCAATATTTAAGGTGCTATATTGATCTCTTGTGGTGAAGAAAGAGCTGAGTCAAAAAGCAAAGCTCTCGATTTACCAGTCGATCAACGTTCCTACCCTCACCATGGTAACCAGGATCTACGTTCCTACCCTCACCATGGTAACCAGGATCTACGTTCCTACCCTCACCATGGTAACCAGGATCAACGTTCCTACCCTCACCATGGTAACCAGGATCTACGTTCCTACCCTCACCATGGTAACCAGGATCTACGTTCCTACCCTCACCATGGTAACCAGGATCTACGTTCCTACTCTCACCATGGTAACCAGGATCTACGTTCCTACCCTCACCATGGTAACCAGGATCTACGTTCCTACCCTCACCATGGTAACCAGGATCTACGTTCCTATCGTCACCATGGTAACCAGGATCTACGTTCCTACCCTCACCATGATAACCGGGATCTACGTTCCTACCCTCACCGTGGTAACCAGGATCTACGTTCCTACCATCACCATGGTAACCAGGATCTACGTTCCTACCGTCACCATGGTAACCAGGATCTACGTTCCTACCCTCACCATGGTAACCGGGATCTACGTTCCTACCCTCACCGTGGTAACCAGGATCTACATTCCTACCCTCACCATGGTAACCAGGATCCACGTTCCTACCCTCACCATGGTAACCAGGATCCACGTTCCTACCCTCACCAAGGTAACCAGGATCTACGTTCCTACCCTCACCATGGTAACCAGGATCTACATTCCTACCCTCACCATGGTAACCAGGATCTACATTCCTACCCTCACCATGGTAACCAGGATCTACGTTCCTACCCTCACAATGGTAACCAGGACCTACGTTCCTAGCCTCACCATGGTAACCAGGATCTACGTTCCTACCCTCACCATGGTAACCAGCTCTAGGTGGTGACCGAAAGAACAGGATCACAGATACAAGCGACTGAAACAATGTTCCCCCGCAGGGTGGCTGGGCTCTCACTCAGAGATAGAGGGAGGAGCTCTGCCTACGGATGGAGCTTGGACTAGAGCCATTGCTTGTCCAGGTCAAGAGAAGCCAGATTGGGTGATAATAGCATCTGGTAAGGTACCTCCAAAGCACCTCGCTGGTGAGGTCCCACCGGAAGGTGACACAGACCTGCCGGGTCCGTGGCTAATTGAGCCATATGAAATGATGATTTGATGCTGAAAAAATTTAATCAATAATTTTTATATCAATTAAATCTGAAACAAACAGGGTTTACTGTTAGATTAGTTCAGTGGGGTACAGTATGGAACTACCCCCACCAGCCCATGGTGGGAAATACATTGATAGGTGAGGAGGCAGATGGAACGAATGGGATCCCAATGAAGTGACTTGTGGTCAAACTGGACCCTGCAGAGCAATTTTGGATGTGCTGAAGCTTCTCAAGGCCCGTACTTAGAACACCAACGAGGAGAGCGTTACCGTCCAGTCTGGAGGAGGTACGGGATTCGGACTGGGTGAGTGAGGTCACTTTGGAGAGGAGGTAGTCCTTATCTTGACTTGACAGAAGATTTTTGCATCAGATTTTTTTCACACATTCCCATAAAAATACTTCTAATTGCTGAAATCTCAAACCGTGACGTTTGAACCTTATGGATTTTTAACGGAGGGTCTTTTAAGTTCATTCACAAGTCAAAACAAGTGAGGGAATATTTTTGGCAACGTTGCATATCTTCAATAAATCTCCTGGTTTCTAATGGTCGGCTGAAAAGCACAAGAGCATGAAGAACTATTCAGGAGTTTCCTTCGCTGCTAATTACAGATACCTCCCGCTAATCACAGCGGGCTTGACCCGAAGGGTGAAACACTTGACCCTTAGAGCTCTGCTGCATCTCTTCAGGTATAATTAAGCCTGTTTGGGGTCTTTGTGTAGCTCAGAGGACACATAAAGCTTTGTAAGGGTCTGCTCCCCATTCGCAGGAACACGGAGCGACCAGAAAATCAGGAATGCGCTTACGGGATGCAGCGTTTTCTCTCCGACAGGTAACTTAAAACTGAACAAACAAGCTCTTTTGTGTCGTGGATTCGTGGATGTGTAAAGCAGTTCACATGCTAACATATGCACGGAGATTTCACCGGACCGTGACGGGCCGAGAGAGACCCTCTAATGGAAACCACACTGAATATTGTTTCAGGTTTGATTCGTGTCGTTAAATGATGGTTTGTTTGAATTCTGGTTTAAATCCTCTTCTGAACGTATAAATACACACACGAAGGATCAAACATCGGAAAAACTCAACCGAAACAGAACAAAGATGGACGTAAACATCCTTCAAACCACTGATGGGAACCAGTAACACATCTAAACAGGTGGATACTACTGGTTTTACTGGATTTGGAAACAAAAGATGTTTAATGGTCCGAGAAGTTTGGATAAAGTTAGTTGTTTCCAGAAAAATGATGATGAAGTTTTGTTTGTTCTGTGTGGTTCATAAGGTCCGTTTTAATAACGCCGTGTTATTTGATGACATTTACATGCTCAGGTCCGTTTAAAGGTTTCCAGCTTAGCTCCAGATGTGACTACATCTGGATGTTTGATGAAAACGACTCGTTTAATTAAATCCGGCTTTAATTACACGCCACTAATTTATAAAATGTCATCTGAAGCTTCTTCATGGCATTTTAATTCAGCCAATCAGGATCATCCAGCTGGCACATTATTTCGTGTCGGTTTTGGCGGCATATGTGGATGTTTATGAGAATTAAAAACACAGTCAAATAAAAACAAATAAACTCAAAACAGACAGAAAACCTCCGCCGAAAAACTCCTGGAAACACAGAGGGTAAAAATAAGGATCTACGTTCCTACCCTCACCATGGTAACCAGGATCTACGTTCCTACCCTCACCATGGTAACCAGGATCTACGTTCCTACCATCACCATGGTAACCAGGATCTACGTTCCTACCCTCACCATGGTAACCAGGATCTACGTTCCTACCCTCACCATGGTAACCAGGATCTACGTTCCTACCCTCACCGTGGTAACCAGGATCTACGTTCCTACCCTCACCGTGGTAACCAGGATCTACGTTCCTACCCTCACCATGGTAACCAGGATCTACGTTCCTACCCTCACCATGGTAACCAGGATCTACGTTCCTACCCTCACCATGGTAACCAGGATCTACGTTTCTACCCTCACCATGGTAACCAGGATCTACGTTCCTACCCTCACCGTGGTAACCAGGATCTACGTTCCTACCCTCACCGTGGTAACCAGGATCTACGTACCTACCCTCACCATGGTAACCAGGATCTACGTTCCTACCCTCACCATGGTAACCAGGATCTACGTTCCTACCATCACCATGGTAACCAGGATCTACGTTCCTACCCTCACCGTGGTAACCAGGATCTACGTTCCTACCCTCACCATGGTAACCAGGATCTACGTTCCTACCCTCACCATGGTAACCAGGATCTACGTTCCTACCCTCACCCTGGTAACCAGGATCTACGTTCCTACCCTCACCATGGTAACCAGGATCTACGTTCCTACCCTCACCATGGTAACCAGGATCTACGTTCCTACCCTCACCATGGTAACCAGGATCTACGTTCCTACCCTCACCGTGGTAACCAGGATCTACGTTCCTACCCTCACCGTGGTAACCAGGATCTACGTTCCTACCCTCACCATGGTAACCAGGATCTACGTTCCTACCCTCACCATGGTAACCAGGATCTACGTTCCTACCCTCACCATGGTAACCAAGATCTACGTTCCTACCCTCACCGTGGTAACCAGGATCTACGTTCCTACCCTCACCATGGTAACCAGGATCTACGTTCGTACCCTCACTGTGGTAACCAGGATCTACGTTCCTACCCTCACCATGGTAAGCAGGATCTACGTTCCTACCCTCACAGTGGTAAGCAGGATCTACGTTCCTACCCTCACCATGGTAACCAGGATCTACGTTCCTACCCTCACCATGGTAACCAGGATCTATGTTACTACCCTCACCATGGTAACCAGGATCTATGTTCCAACCCTCACCATGGTAACCAGAATCTACGTTCCTACCCGCACCATGGTAACCAGGATCTACGTTCCTACCCTCACTATGGTAACCAGGATCTAGGTTCCTACCCTCACCATGGTAACCAGGATCTACGTTCCTACCCCTCACCATGGTAACCAGGGTCTATGTTTCTACCCTCACCATGGTAACCAGGATCTACGTTCCTACCCTCACCATGGTAACCAGGATCTACGTTCCTACCCTCACCATGGTAACCAGGATCTACGTCTCTACCCTCACCATGGTAACCAGGATCTACGTTCCTACCATCACCATGGTAACCAAGATCTACGTTCCTACCCTCACCGTGGTAACCAGGATCTACGTTCCTACCCTCACCGTGGTAAGCAGGATCTACGTTCCTACCCTCACCGTGGTAACCAGGATCTACGTTCCTACCCTCACCATGGTAACCAGGATCTATGTTACTACCCTCACTATGGTAACCAGGATCTATGTTCCAATCCTCACCATGATAACCAGGATCTATGTTCCTACCCTCTCCATGGTAACCAGGATCTACGTTCTTGCCCTCACCATGGTAACCAGGATCTACGTTCCTACCCTCACCGTGGTAAGCAGGATCTACGTTCCTACCCTCACCATGGTAACCAGGATCTACGTTCCTACCCTCACCATGGTAACCAGGATCTATGTTACTACCCTCACCATGGTAACCAGGATCTACGTTCCTACCCTCACCATGGTAACCATGATCTACGTTCCTACCCTCACCTATGGTCACCAGCTGTGGGTGGTGACCATCTATCACCAGCTGTGGGTGGTGACCGAAAGAATGAGATCATGGATAAAAGCGGCCGAAATGAGCTTCCTCCACAGTGTGGCTGGGATCTCACTTAGAGATCGGGTGAGGAGCTCTGCGATCCAGTAGTAGCTTGGTGTCGAGTTGCTCCTCCTCCAGGTCGAGAGAAGCCAAATGTGGTGGTTCAGGCATTTGGTCAGGATGTCTCCCAAGCACCTCGCTGGTGAGGTGTTTCAGGCACGTCCCACCAGCAGGAGTCCAAGAGGCAGACCCCGGACCTGCTGGAGAGACTATGTCTCACAGCTGGCTGGGAAACGACTTGGGATTCTTCCAGGTGAGCGGGAGGATGCAGCTGGGATGAGAGAAGCCTGGGCTTCCTAATTGAGGCTGTTGCCCCTGCGACCCGTCCCCGGATGAGCAGAAGACAACGACAGGGAACGGAACGGAGCAATCGTCATTGTTATCAGAGTGTAGTCAGGACCCGACGAATACTAAGACGTGGGCAGAATGAGACCTGTAGAAAGAACCTAAAAACTGAGGGAGGCATCCTAACCAGATGTCCAAACCTTCCCATCTGGCTACTCTTATCTTAGAGGAGTACCGGCTCTATCTGAACCCGTCAACCTACAGAGGAAACTCATCCAGCTGCTTAGAGGAGGCGATGGTTGGGTGGTAGTTTGTTTGCTCCTGGACCGGAAGTTCGCCGGGTCATATCCCATTGAGCTCATGTCTTGGTGTCACCTAACCCCTGTTTCTCCCACCATTGGTGCTGCCCTGGCAGCCCGCAGCGGTGTAATCCACCACACAAATTTCCTTGTTGACGGATGAATTAGTATGTTCTTTTTTTTGTTCCAATCCATCGTCTTCCGCTTATCCGGGATTGGTTCGCCGGTAGCATCAGCCTCAGACAGGGAAACCCAGTCTTCTCTCAACCCGGCTGCATCTCCAGCTCACCCAGGAGGATAGGGTTAGGTTAGACACAGGATGCCTCCCGAGTGCCTTGCTGTTGAGGTGTTTTGGGTTCGCCCCCCCGGAACGAGACCCAGAGACAAACCCAGGACCCTCTGGAGAGACTATGTCTCACAGCTGAGGGAACACCTCAGGATCCTCCTGGGTGAGATGGAGGATCTATCACAAGTGAACCAGAGTTCTTGATTTTCTAATAAATGTGTGTTTCTGTGTTTTTTAATATAAAAAATTTGGTGAATTCATGAGATTCTGATTTTTATTTTACTTTCTGATCCAAATTGTTTTCATTTGAAGACATTTCGCACCGAACGTTTTCAAGCTGTGGTATTTAAACTGACCTTGCACCTGATCGCCCCCCACAATCCAACCAACCCCGGGTGGTGTTTTTCTCTTTGATTCAAGAACACATCCTTTCAGCTGGTAATAAGAAATTTATTTTCCAACAATTACAAAGAACAAAATATCTCAAAAGCATATTGATATGTTACATGAACTGTACAGGGATGGCATGTGCTTCATCTACATCAACAGCTAATGAAAACAAGAAAGAAAAAACTAACAATATTTGAAGTACTTTGATGAAAAAATAGGACATATTCACTCGGTACAAAATAGAAAAGAGCTTGAGCTGATTATGGATCGATATTTTTACCCTGATACAGTGTTTAGGCCTCTTTTAACGGAAGAAAAAGTCATTTACAACATGAAAAAAAACATGGCGGCCTCTTTGGTTCCATCTGAACGGAGCTCAGTTTGCTTTTATAAAAATAGCTTCTTTTTTTTTTTCTTTCAATGGCAGTTTCTTTTATTTCTTTTTCTCTCCACCAGTCACGCAACTCCTCAGTGCAAATATTCTAAAACCCATTCGCTTTGAAGGATAAGCAAAGGATCACAGTGGCGGGCGAGGCGGGCGTCGGACGGGAGGCGTGTAAAAAAAAAAAAAAAAAAAAAGCAGACATAATAAGCAGGATGTGCGGCTCTGGTATTTCTGAATAAGACACGACTGGATTGTGAAACATCCCAAAATATTTAAAAGCAAAGTTCAAACGTCAAAAATCCTTCAACTCTAAGCTAAAAAAAAACTCTCACAGAGTCGAGTTTAGCCAAAAAAAAAACATCAGTTATGACTAAAAAAAAAAGCATTCTGCTAAATCTGATTGAGCTGAATTTAATTTTTATTGTCATTTATTGTCTTTTAATGATGTTCATTTTGCAAAATGATGCAAATTAATTTAAAAAAGGAATGTTTTTGATTTAAAAACTGATCCGTTCCAGATCAACTAGAACTCAAATCTGCAGCAACGTCTGTTTGGAAAAAATAAAAATCTTAGACATGAATCAAACTTCAGCTTTTCAACGTAAAACTTTGGCAAAAAAAAAAAAAATTACAGTAGTTTTAAAAGATTTAAAGAAAAACAAACTGGTTTTTAAACCTTAACTTTCAGCTCAAAGTAAATTCAATTTTTAAAATTTCTTCAGGGTTTAATTTTATTGCTAAATTTGCTTTTTAAAAAATCAAAGCCCTTATTTTGAAGGAAATGCATGACGTAACCGGAATTTTCAAGTTACGGAGCCTAAAAATGATCATTTTCGTATTAATTGTATCAATTAAAATTGACGGTGGCTCAAAGTTTAGAGCGTTCGCCCGCGGACCAGAAGTTAACCGGAAGGTTTTGGGTTCGCATCCGACTAAGTGCACGTATAGGGTCCTTCGAGAAGACACCTAACCCCCCATTTCTCCCACCATTGGTGCCGTCATGGCAGCCTGCTGCGGTGTAGGAGTGCAGCAAACAAATTTCCCCGGTGAGGGATGAATAGAGTGAGTAAAAAAAGAAAAAAAAATGGCCAAAGTCCACTTTTTGAGAGAGTTTAAGAACCCGGTCACACAGCCAGAATTCTGCTGGAGCGGTGGCAAAAAAATCCTCACCGCTCATAACCGTTTAACTACAGTTGGCTTCGTTCAAGCTACGCCGCTCCACTAACGACCTGTCAAAGTTTGGCACCGCTAGATGTAAGATCATGGACGCTTAGACCAAAACTGGACCACTGCTACTTCACTAGCGGTGCACGAATTTTGGAGGAACGGTTGAAAGCGTTTCGCGACGGGATGCGGTGTTGGGTTGCAACAGCGACTCATGGTGGAGAAGAACTTCGATTTGGCGTCGTTGTAAGGTGTCGGAGTGGGACCAACTAACCAAACCACTCGCTAGACAAAAGACTAAGCAACACTGGCCACAGCAATTTGAGGACGTTTAGGTCCGCTAGGCCAACGCTGGACCACCGCTGCTTCTCTAGCGTTGCCTTGGCAGCGACCAAACAGGGCACAAACTTCAGTGGAGCGGTTGACAGTGTTGCTGGAACGGTGTCGGGTGTTGAAGCAGGCGATTTATGGTGGCGATCAACTTTGATTTGGCGTTGTCAACACTCGGTACCGCTAAATCAACGATAAACCAAACCCAACGCCCGGGTTTATTCATTGTTTTCCATTTTCTACGCGGTTACAGGCGTTGCCAAAACTTGGCGCCCTTTCCTGTTTTTCAAGCAAAGCTCCAGAAAAGCTCTCGAGGTGTGGTCGCGTCTTTAAGTGCATGCTTTTAATTTGTAGGAGGAATTAACTTAAAGTTAGTTTGACAAACTTTTTTTTTTTAATAGAAACAAGTTCATGACTTTTTATGGAAAAAAATAGTGAGATTTTAACGGATTCTGAGATTTTTTCATAAGTTATTAAATATTTGTTATGATTTTTTTTTTATCTTTTAATTTAAGGTAGTTTTTTTTTATAAATAATCACCAACTTTTTTAAGTTTGTTTTAAACAATAAAAGTGTTTGTTTTTAATGAGGCTGTGATTTTTTTTATATATAAAAAAAGTGAAAAAATGAATCATAAATAAGAACCAATAAAAACTCAGAATTTAATTCATCTTTTAGTTTACAAAGATTTTACCGATTTTTTCCAAAAAGGACTCAAAACATCGTAAAACGATTATATTTGTGATTAAATTCATTTAAATTCAACATAATTTGTGCTCGTTGATGATTTTTAAATCATGTAAAAAGTCAAGTGTTTGTGAAAAATGAAGAAAAATAAAGAAAAAAGTGACAGAAGTTTAAAGAAAATATAAAAAAGTCTGTTTCAGTTTTTTTAAAGAACTTAATGAATTAAAATTATTACGAATGAATTTCAGAATAAAAAGCAGTAAAAACACGTTTGAAACCCAAATATTTCAAAATAAAATCAAATTTAATCCCTCGCTGGTCGGGGTCAGGACCGAGAGGCAAGACCCGGACCCGCTGGAGAGACTGTGTCTCACAGCTGGACAGGGGAACCCCTCAGGATCCTCAGCCTGGAGGATGCAGCCGGGGAGAGAGAAGCCTGGGCTTCCCGTCTGAGGGTGTTGCCCCGTGACCCGACCCCGAATAAGCGGTAGACGACGGGACGGAACACGGCTGCTAAAATCAAAACATGACGATTCAGAAAAACCAACTTTTGTTTTGTTTTCTGAACCGTTGGAGTTGTGGGGATGCCCGAGTCTATCCAGGCTAGTTACAGCTAAGAGGCAGAGTACACCCTCAACAGGTCACCAGTTCCTTGTATGGCCACACACACAGACAACCATCCACACACCCTCATTCCTAGGGGTAATTTTTTGGAGAGAGGGAGTACATACATGGGTAGAACATGCAAATTACACACAGAAAGACCAGCGTTTCAAGCCGTGCTCCCATTCCCGGATTTGATCCCTGACCTTCTTGCTGTGATGCCACAATGCCAATCACTGCTTCGTTGATTTAATGATTTAAAATATAACAAAATCAAGTCATAAAAATAAACAACTAATTAAACTCGATAATTGAGTCAAAAATAATTCCGAAAAAAAAAAAAATGGAGGAAAAGTCTGAAAAAAAAAAGTTTGAAAGTCGTGAATTTAAAATCACAGAAAAAAAAAACAATAAATTAAAATAAAAAGTAAAGTTTTACAGAAAAAAGAGTTTGATCCAAAAAAAATGAGCGAGAAAACCGAAAAAAAAATTGTGAGAAATCCAAATATTTTAAACAACGTTTTTAATAAATAAATAATAATAATAATAATAAAAAGTTCAAACTTAAATGATGATAAAGTTTAGTTTATAAATTATTGACGTTTTTAAACTTCGTTAAAGAGACGAGAAAGTTCGGTTTCGTCCAAACTCGGTGAGACACGGCTTGCTTCCTCCATCAGGAAGGAAGTTTAAAGGTCCCCTATTATGCAAAACTGACTTTTATGAGGTTTTAACCTTTTATTTTACTTAGTACTACCCCAAACAATCCCCCAAAGTGTGTTTTATTGTGATTCATGCTATTTTGAGATATTTAAATTCAAAGTAAGGGGCGTGTTCTCCAAACCTCTAACGACTGGTGTAACATAGTGACGTACATCTGTTTTTTGTTCAGCCCCCTGCAGCTCAAACACCCTCCCCCACTTCTACCTGCTCTCCACCCTGATATCCACCCATTTCCGTGCTTCACTCTACTGTGAAGCACACCTCGCCCCTCCCGCTCCACGCTGTGCTGGGTGGGTGGGGAAATCACAATGAATGACAACCAATCGCAACCAACGGGGCGGGTCCCGGGAAAAAAAAAATAAAAAAAGACTGAAACAAGCTGTTTTGACTTCCGGGTCTGAAACTGCGCTCCTAAACAGGGTAGTATTTAAAAACTATTGTGTTGAGATTGTGGCGGAATGTAAAATTATGCATATCAGATACATAGCACAGGATAAAATAAGGGAAAAAAAGCATAATAGGGGACCTTTAAAGATCGGACGTAAGTGAGCAGCGATTGGCTGCTCGAACGCCGACCGCCTTCGTTTCCACACATTTTTGTTTTTTTATTGTCGGGTTTCATTTTTACATGGTTTTAAATTTTTGTCAAATTCCATTTAAATTTGTAAAAGTCGTTAATTTAATTCGTCTTCTGAACCATTTTTTGCTGACGAGGGCGGAGCCTATCCCGGCTGATTTTAAATAAGAGGCAGGATACACCCTGAAAAGGTCGCCAGTCTGTCGCGGGGCCACACACACACACACACACACATTCCCAGGGACAATTTCAAAGCAGCCAATCAACCTAACGTATCTTTTTTGGGAGAAAACCAGAGAAAACCCACACATACACGGGGAGAACATGCAAACTACACACAGATATGCTATCGTTTCAAGCCTCGCCTCCACTCCAGGACTCAAACAACCAACCCTCTTGCTTTGAGGCCACCGTGCCAACGTCTGCGCCATCGTTCAGCGCCCGAGAAAGTCAAATTTAATATAAATTATGGAAAAATTTAGTCCAAAAGAAATAAAAAATTTAATAAAAATGTTTTTTAAAACTTATTAAATTAGTTTGACTGAAAAAATAAAATAGAAAGAAATGGCGGGAAATTTAATGGTTTTTTAAAAATGGCGGGAAAATAAAATTTTACAAAATACAGAAAAAAGCAGGAATTTTTTTTAAAATGTTAATGAGCTTTGATTCTAAAATTAAATTGAAAAAAAAAAACTTTTTTCTAATGATTAAGTCCCAAAAAAAATGGGTTGAAAATCAAATTTAAAAAAAAAAGAGCGGGAAAGTCGAGTCCAACGAAAACATAATAAAATTTCTAATTAAACTAAACATTTGAAAACGTCCAAAAAAAAAAAATCATAGAAAAAACTTCAAAGTGTTTTCTTTACAGTTTGTTTGACGATCGAGACGTTTGGCTTCCGTCTGGGAGACATTTTCAGGCTGATGGACGTCTGACTTGTTAACGATGCTAGGGGCGGGGCTTAGCTTCACTTCTATCATTATCTAATCATTCTATTGGCCTAAACGACGACCAATTAGAAGCAGGTCTGCACTCAGCTGGACACATGCGTCTTAAAGCCACCAAACGCACGTGAGGACTGTGAGGTGGAGACTCTGAGGTGGTTTAAAAGACGAGTAAAAGCAGCCATTCGTTCATCTTTTGAACTGCTTATTTCCTGACGGGGTCAGGACGAGTGTAGGAACCTATCCCGGCTGATTCAAGGCGAGAGGTAGGATATACTCCGCCAATCTGTCGCAGGAAAACACACATACTCATTCCTAGGGACAATGTCATAACGGCCAATGAACCGAACATGTTTTTGGAGGGTGAGAGGAACCCGGAGAACCTGAGTAAAACATGCCAACTCCACACAGCAAGCAAGTTCCAAGCCTCACCCCTACCCAGGATTCAAACCATGACCTTAAAGAAGCCATCTTTGTGAGGAAAGAAAACCCTCCTTGTTCTCTAAGAACGGAGGCTTGAGACACACCTCACCTGGTAGGGTTCTTCCCTCTGGTTTAAAAATCAATGCTCTCATTGGGACCAGTTCAGTTTCACAGGCTGTTAGCACGTGAATAAAAGGGGAGGGTCTACCTGGTTAGAACAATCGAAGACAATTAGACGACGATAGAAGTCAAACTAAGACCCGCCCTATCACTGTTTACCTGGTCACATAACCACAGGTTTGTTAGGGTTAGCTCCTCCTCCTTAGGGGCGGGGCTGACTCAGGTTCTCGGGTCTCTTCTATCAGATTTAAATGATTTCTAGATGGAAGTCGAAACGTCCCGATCATCAAACACACTGTCCAGAAGATACTTTGAAGTTTTTTTATGATGAATCCCTCCTGGACGGGACTACACGGACTTGACGTCCTAGAAAATCCTACGTATAAATTGGTTTTACTGATGCTGTATGAGGGCCATCCCACTAAAACCTATCATTCTCACATTTCAAGTATAGTTACTAGTTTGTTTTGAGCTTGTGTAATTAATGAGTACGTTACTGTACATTGCATAGCTCATGCGGCACTTCTTTTTTTTTTTAAACTTTAGAAGGAGCGTGGGCAGTGATGGCGCACCACGAAGGGCTTTTAAAAGGCATTTCTATCTGCAAGTGCTTTCAAAGTGTGCTTGGGGAAGTGCAAAGCTGCACCGAACTGAGCAATATGGCAACTTTCCACCTTGACTGACTGAACAGAGATCAACAGGTTTCCTTTCAAAGAAGAAACAGAGATGCTTGAAAAATGAAGAAAGACGGAAACGTGTGACGTTCGTTTTCATTCAACAAATCAAAATGTTGAATAAACTAAAAGGTAACAGTTGATTTTTGATTGTCTGGTTTAGACCCGGATCCTGCTGGAAGGACTATGTTTCACAGCTGGTCCGGGAACGAGATCAGGTCGGAGCTTCGCACGACCCGGAAAAGTGAAAAACAATGTAAATCTGAGAACGAATGTAACTTTTAGAGGATAGAAATCTGAATCGTGAAGTCACACAGGACTCCAGAGACTTATTAAATCTGAAAATCAGGGGTCACGTCCCACACTTCCGTCTTCCTTCAGACATTTATGTGCGGCTATGTAATGCTAACACATATGGAGCATGTTTTCTTCTGCATCTGGCCTGAAGTGCTATACGTTTATAGAGCCTGTGTGTTTGCACAAAGTGGATAAAAGAGGCATAGCTGACTTGTTAAAGGCTTCGTATACCTCTTTATGCAGATGATAGTCTAAAGGTTGGGTTTCACGCCAAACATTTGGCTACGGGATGATTGGTCCTCACTGTCTTGAAGATATCTAATGAGGAGTTTGATTGTTTCCAAAGTGGATTCAATTTGGAAGAGAACTCTTCCTATATGCTTAAAAGAGACTGGACAGAGAATATAACCAAATATATCAACAAACATAAATATATTTACAAGTTTTGTGCAGGCATACATGAGAGTGTGTGGGTATGTGTGGATGAGGTTGTGTGTGCGCATGTTTCTTATACGGTCCATAAATATTTGTGTCTATATCCATTTTTTTTTCACGCTTTTGTAATATTGTGAATCTGTCGAGTTCTTCAGTTAAATAAACAGACAAAAAAAAAAACCCACAGTCAAGCGCAACCGCATTCGTCCACGATCATGTTGGGAACGTCCTTTTTGACGATGTTATGCTCGTCGTCAAAGTAGAGCATGGACATGGTACTGAGTTTGGTGGGTATACAGCAAGAGTTCATGGAGCCGGGACTCATGCCCCGCAGGCGGTACTGGTTCACCACCGCCGTGTGGAAGGAGGAGGCAGAACCGGGGACTCCCGCCATGTAAGCGGGGCAGTTCCCCTCGCAGTAGTTCCCAAAGTATCCCTGCGGCGCGATGATCCAATCGTTCCAGCCGATGAGCCGGAAGTCAATGTAGAACTGCTGGCGGCAGCACAGGTTACTGCTGCCGTCGCATTCCAGACCGCGCTTCCGGATGCGGTGCTTGCTGTCCGACTGCCGCGCCCGCACCACCAGGAAAGGCCGATGCGACTCATCGTTAGGGTTGAGCAGCACCGGGACCACGCCCTCCGCCTCGCAGCCTTCGCAGCGAACGTCAAGATTTTGCCGCCGGTCCGCGCTCTTTTCAAACACCATCCGGACGGCGTCGGTCAGTCCGAAGGTGTGCCATCCGCCGCGCCGTAGCTCCATGCGCTTCTCCACCAGGTTCCACTTGCTACCCAGGCCGGGCTCCTGGTAGTACACCTTCACCGTCACTTTACGCTTGCTGCGCTCGTCCACGGCTAGCGGCAGCAGCTTGAAGTAAAGCCAGAGCGTCGCCTGGCTCACACGTAGGTTCTGGTCGCCCTCGTTGGAGATCAGGAAGAACAGGCTGGACTTGGAGGTGACGAGGTCATCTGGGAACAGAAGGAAGGACGTCAGATAAAGACATGGCTCAGGTGAAAAACAGAAAAAAAAGACAATTCAAAGTCAAACCAAACGGCTCCGCCCACATTCTATCACGAACCGTAGTAATGAGGTTAAACAGGAAATGGACTCTACTTGTTCAGCTCTTTTCTAGCAGCGTTGGTTCTCAAAGCGTAGCTCACATTCACCCATTCCTGCCTGATGGTGGAAGCTGCCATGCAAGCTGGAAACCACCATCAAGAGGCATCGGAATTTCGGTTTCTTACTCAAGGACACCTTGACATGAACTCCAAGCGGGAGATGGTACTGGCATCCCTCCGTTTTCACAACGGTTGCCCTATCTACCAAACTATCGCGTAAAGGCGGTTATCAGTCTGAGGTTTTAACATTTTAAACTTAATCAGTTCATCTATAGTTTATCCGAATAACTGCAGGGAGTTTGAATAAAATCCCATCCGTGATTCAGGAGAAATCATGGTCACCAAAGTTTGTGATTTTGAGAGTTAACATCTTCATCTTTGGTCGAACGAACCGGAAAATCAAATCAGTTCATCTATAGTTGGTACAATCTTGTAACTTAAATTGAAACCTTTTGGAGAGCTAGAATTTTTTTGTCTGATCCTTAAGGCAAAAAAAAAAGTTCCAAATTCCTAGAAATTAAGGAGTCTCACTTCTGAGTCCAAGACCTCATTTTACAATTAAAACATTTTTTGATGAAAATTAAACTTCTCTCGAGGTCTTGTTCACGAGGGGGGGGCGGGAGCGGGAGATCGACAGACGGATCGGTGCGACGGATCGACAGACGGATCAAAAATAACTAAAATTAAAAGAGCTGAGCAGAAAAGCAAAGCATTCAATTTACAAGTCGATTTACGTTCCAACCCTCACCATGGTAACCAGGATCTACGTTCCTACCATCACCGTGGTAACCAGGATCTACGTTCCTACCCTCACCATGGTAACCAGGATCTACGTTCCTACCCTCACCATAGTAACCAGGATCTACGTTCCTACCCTCACCATGGTAACCAGCATCTACATTCCTACCCTCACCATGGTAACCAGGATCTACGTTCCTACCATCACCGTGGTAACCAGGATCTACGTTCCTACCCTCACCATGGTAACCAGGATCTATGTTCCTACCCTCACCATGGTAACCAGGATCTACGTTCCTACCCTCACCATGGTAACCAGCATCTACATTCCCACCATCACCATGGTAACCAGGATCTACTTTCCAACCCTCACCATGGTAACCAGGATCTACGTTCTTACCCTCACCATGGTAACCAGGATCTACGTTCCTACCCTCACCATGGTAACCAAGATCTACGTTCCTACGCTCACCATGGTAACCAGGATCTACGTTCCTACCCTCACCATGGTAACCAGGATCTACGTTCCTACCCTCACCATGGTAACCAAGATCTACGTTCCTACGCTCACCATGGTAACCAAGATCTACGCTCCTACGCTCACCATGGTAACCAGGATCTACGTTCCTACCCTCACCATGGCAACCAGGATCTACGTTCCTACCCTCACCATGGTAACCAAGATCTACGTTCCTACGCTCACCATGGTAACCAGGATCTACATTCCAACCCTCACCATGGTAACCAGGATCTACATTCCTACCCTCACCATGGTAACCAGGATCTGCGTTCCTACCCTCACCATGGCAACCAGGATCTACGTTCCTACCCTCACCATGGTAACCAGGATCTACGTTCCTACCCTCACCATGGTAACCAGGATCAGATAATTATCACTGCATCCAATAAGACAGAGTCATGTGACACACACAGCACATACATGAGCTGCCAAACCAGAGATGGACTCACACACACACACACACACACAACAAATGTCACATCAAGTTCCAGGAACACATCCTGTTACGACCTCAGTTACTCCGCTCAAACTTTTCTGAAGCGTTCCTGTAGCGGTGAAAAAGAAGTCCTCACCACTCGTAACCGTTCATCACCGTTTAACAAAAGTTGTCTTCAGTTAAAGCGACGGCGTAAACGCTCGGCCACTCTGCAATGTTCACCAACGCTCAGTCAAAGTTTGCCACCGCTAGACATCAGTTCCTGGACACTTGGGTCCAGCTATAGCAACGCTAGACCACCGCTGCTTCACCAGCGTTGTTGTAGCGGCCACTAAAAGTTGCTCAAACTTCTGTGGAGCGGTTGTGACGAAGCGTTTTACAAGTGGACGCGGCATTGCCAACGCTCACAAAGGCTTGCTAATGCTAAAGCAATATCGCGCATTGTCAATATCAGGTGCCCCTCCACAATGATCAGGCAGTGTGACCGGGTCCGTATGATGACAGGGACCAAGTCATTGGTACACGTATGTTAGATGCAGATGGAATAATAAATCCAACTAAAAAAAAACAACGGCTTTTCTCATTTTAGACAAAACATTTGCTCAATAAAGTCTGAATCGTTGCTGATACTAAATCCTCATCGTTTGGTAACCGAAGAATGAGCGACACACACATTAATCATGGAAGTGATGCTTTAAAAATGATCAAAAACTGTTTCGTGTTGAGCCGTTCCGTCGTGTTCCGCTCATCTGGGGCCGGGTCATGGGAGCAACAGCCCCAGACGGGAAGACCAGGCCTCTCTCACCCCGGCTGCATCCTCCAGCTCACCCGGAAGGATCCCGAGTTGTGAGACATAGTCTCTCCTCTGGGTCCGGGGTCTGCCTCTTGGTCTCCTCCCTGCCTGTAACACCTCACCAATGAGGCGCTCGGGGAACATCCAGACCAGATGCCCGAACCACCCCATCTGTCTCCTGTCAACCTGGAGGAGGAGCGGCTCGATGCCGAGCTCCTCCCGGATGTCAGAGCTTCTCACCCGATCTCTGAGTGAGAGGCCAGCCACCCTGTGGAGGAAGCTGTTTCCAGTCGCTTATATCCGCGATCTCCTACTTTCGGTCACCACCCACAGCTGGTGATCATGGTGAGGATAGGAACGTAGATCCTGGTTACCATGGTGAGGGTAGAAACGTACATCCTGGTTACCGTGGTGAGGATAAGAACGTAGATCCTGGTTACCATGGTGAGGGTGGGAACGTAGATCCTAGTTACCATGGTGAGGGAAGGAACGTAGATCCTGGTTACCATGGTGAGGATAAGAACGTAGATCCTGGTTACCATGGTGAGGGTAGGAACGTAGATCCTGGTTACCATGGTGAGGATAAGAACGTAGATCCTGGTTACCATGGTGAGGGTAGGAACGTAGATCCTGGTTACCATGGTGAGGATAAGAACGTAGATCCTAGTTACCATGGTGAGGGTAGGAACGTAGATCCTGGTTACCATGGTGAGGATAAGAACGTAGATCCTGGTTACCATGGTGAGGGTAGGAACGTAGATCCTGGTTACCATGGCGAGGGTGGGAACGTAGATCCTGGTTACCATGGTGAGGGTAGGAACGTAGATCCTGGTTACCATGGTGAGGGTAGGAACGTAGATCCTGGTTACCATGGTGAGGGTAGGAACGTAGATCCTGGTTACCATGGTGAGGGTGGGAACGTAGATCCTGGTTACCATGGTGAGGGTAGGAACGTAGATCCTGGTTACCATGGTGAGGGTGGGAACGTAGATCCTGGTTACCATGGTGAGGGTAGGACCGTAGATCCTGGTTACCATGGTGAGGGTGGAAACGTAGATCCTGGTTACCATGGTGAGGGTAGGAACGTAGATCGTCTTGTAAATCCAGAGCTTTGTTTTTTGGCTCAGCTCTTTCTTTACCACAACGAACCGATGCAGCGTCCTAGTTATTGCTGACGTTACACCAATCCGTCTGTAGTTCTCCCGCTCCATCCTTCCCCCACTCGTGAACAAGACCCCGAGATACTTAAACTCCTCCACGTGGAGCAGGACCCTGTCCCTGACCTGTAGGGGGCATTCCACCCTTTTCTGGGTTTCATTTTGTAAGAACAATAATTCTTTTTATTGATACTGAGTTAAACATCATCTAGTTTTATAAAGAAACGTAGCAATAAAAAAAATGCGCTTCTCATGATGGCAGCAGGTCCTTCAGCAGTGAGAAATGTGGAGTCTTCATGGACGTGTGGAGATGTTCAGAAGGAATGAAGACAGGCTCTTCTGAGTGACATCATCAGTGATTCCTGTCTGAACATATGGAACTAAAGATATTGGACTGCTGCTGTTGTTCCACCACAGTGAAGGATCAACATGTGGAGCTTTTAGAGACAGTTTAAGATCCTATTAGGATTCACTGGAGCTTTTAAACATCGTTACCACGGTAACCCACATTCCGCCGAGTGCATAGACAACTGTCATGTGTTCCACCAACAGCTAATCCAGCTCCATTCTCACAAGCTCCGACTCATCATTTCTGGCTGCTCAAGAAGCTCATCTCTTGAAAAATCCAATAAAAATGTGGAGGTACACGGACCTGCTGCCACCGCGAGAAAGACGACGGACGTTCTCCAGAGGAGGAGCTGCCTAGAAACTACAACACAGATCGAAATTTTTTAGAACAATAACATGATTTTTTTTATCCATCTCAGAGTCTGAGACTTCACAAGATAGAGGATGGGTACACATCGAACAGGTCACCAGTTTGCAGGGTTGCCTTCCATCGAGACGGTGGCGTAAACTGTCAGAAACTAGAGAAAACGTCCGGCGAGGGATCAGAAACCAATCAAGTTCTACTCGATTTATTTTCCAAAGAACCAGGAACCATAAATACCGAGACTAGAATATCATATGTACAACTTCTGATAGCTTTTTCCTGGTCTTAAGTGGCATAAAATAACTCCAACATGACCCAACACACACGCTTCCTGAGCGGAAGGGGGCGGAGCAAAAACTTTTACTCTATTGTGACGTCAGCTGTGACGCGCCAAACTCCGAAGCAGCTGTTTCAGAAAGAATCAGTCAGGCTCCTGAGCTCTGTCTCATTTTACAATCTGTAGTTTTAATTGAGTTTTATTTTCTTGCGCGCTATTGCGCAAGCGCGCAGTTTAGAGGGAACATTGCTTTCCACCGCTTTAGACTCAGAAACCTGTTTCCATAGAGACGGTAAATACCGGTATACCGCGGGAAATCAAGCAACCCCGGCCATTTTTTTACGTAGCTTCTCAAACACACACTTTCAATCCGTTTGAGATCAAATTAAAATGACTTATAAAGAGTTTATAAAAGTCAGAAAACTCGAGTTCACGAGTTGGATTGGTGTGAGTAGGAATGAACTGGATGGGGTCTCTGAAAGGACTCGTGTAGGTGAGGTGGGGGTGAGGGGTTTGGAGGTAACGCTGTGAGGCTGGCAGGGAAAAAGCCCCATAAATCCCCCCCATGTGGGAGAAGCACTAAACAACTCGTTAACTTTGTAAAAACCCTGAAAGAACTAAGAGTTCCCTCGCTCCCGGTTCATGGTGTACCTCCCCGCAGGCCGGTGCGCCCACCGCGGGGATCCTGAACACCGCTGCGCAAAGCTTCTTTAATCTGACACTTGTTGGCACGTCATCTGAGGACGAGCTCATAGTGAAACTTTAAAAAGCTCTGACACTTTTAGTGGCTGCAGCCGCGCGGGCGAAAGAAAAGCCCGCGAGCGACGAAGATTAGAACCATCCATCAGGAAAGCAACCAGGACGGATTGGGGCTGACAGCGTCCAAAAGGTGAACCAGAGGTTTCAGTCTGATATGGACAAAGATGGCTGCCATCCCTTACATCACAGAAAAATACTGTTTCCTTGATTAAAAATGTCGTTCAGACATTCTAGCGTGATCCAGTCATGACCTCGCAGCATTGGGGTTCACTCGCTCCACGGTGGGCGGGAACTTTTTAAAACGAACCAATCATTCTTTTCTGGTTGAACCGGACGTGACGTATGTATGTGATGCACCCGAACAGTCAGAGTCGTTCGGATAACAGAGTGTAAAAACAAACTTTTCCTGAATAAGCTTTCTAAATCTCGGGAATCGTTACCAACACGGACCGTACAGCATGGTGGATCTACAGAACTACAAACATGGATGATGGACCGTATAGCATGGTTGATCTACAGAACTACAAACATGGAGGACGGACCGTATAGCCTGGTGGATCTACAGAACTTCAAACATGGAGGACGAACCGTATAGCATGGTTAGACACAGAACTACAAACATGGAGTACGGAACGTATAGCATGGTGGATCTACAGAACTACAAACATGGAGGATGGACCGTATAGCATGTTAGATAGAAAACTACAAACATGGAGGACGGACCGTATAGCGTGATTGGATACAGACCTACAAACATGGAGGACGGACCATATAGCAGGGTTAGATACAGAACTACAAACATGGAGGACGGACCGTATCGCATGGTTAGATACAGAACTACATACATGGAGGACGGACCATATAGCATGATTATATACAGAACTACAAACATGGAGGACAAACCGTATAGCATGTTTAGATACAGAACTACAAACATGGAGGACGGACGCTTGTGTGCATGTCACTCCTACATCTCTGTTCTCTGATTGGGTAGGATGTTTTCGATCACTGCAATCGTAAAATAATCCTGGCCATCCCTGACCTAGTTGCTGTAGGTAAATTAAATTACGCAGAGGCACTAAGTGACGCCAGCGTAGCCAAAGACTTCTACCATTTTTTCCCATGATTTCATTCTAATCATGATGTCTCTTCTACCGTGCTTGGACTGTACGTAAAAAACACTTCCTGGTACTTGTGAGTATGCCAGAGCACTTTAAACGGCACCTCACGTTCACACATTCATCCAGAAAGCTGCCACTCCCGGTGCCAACAACCTCCCATCATGAGGCTAGGTGTCCTGCTCAAGGGCACGTCGACGCCAGTTGATCTGATCGAACCTGAAACCCTCCGGTTGTAAGAGTCACAAAAGGTTGAACCCTTTCATCGTCTGAAATGTCCATCCTTAATCGGGTTGCAGGGGTGACCGGAGTCTATCCCGACTGATTCAAGGCGAGAGGCAGGGTACACCCCAAACAGGTTGCCAATTTGTTGCAGGGCCACACACACACACAACCATACACAACCACACACACATTCTTAGGGGTAATTTTATAGCAGCCGGTCAACCTAACATGTATGTTTTTGGAGGAAACCAGAGAAAACATAGTCATACATGGGTAGAACATGCAAACTACACACAGAAAGACCAGTGTTTCAATCCTTGTCATCACTCCGGACTTGAACCCACAACCACTATGGTAACCACCGTGCCACCTTTCTGCCCGTTTGAACCCTTAACTTTAAAATCCCGGTGAGAGCACAGAGTCCCGCCTTTTTTCCCTGCCAGCCATCTCCAGTCTGTTTGAGGACTACATGGAGGGATCAACCACCTTCACAGTCACACTTACTGACTAAGTCAAAGTCTAGAACGAATGAAATCTAATGGAAACACTATGTGACCCTGGCCTGGCTCCACCCACATGATGTTAAACCCCCCTTAGAACGAGTCAAGGGCCGTTTAAATGTTCTAAAGTTCTTCTTTTTAAATTTAAAGGTTGATTGGCCGCTCCTAGGAATGAGTGTGTGTGTGTGTGTGTGGCCTCATGACAGACTGGTGACCTGTTCAGGGTGTATCCTGCCTCTCACTTGAAATCAGCCGGTAGGCTCCGGCATCTCCCGCGAGCCCATTAGGGACGGGATGGTTCAGAAGACTAAACTAAAACTCTTAAAGGGGACACGTCTTGTTTTTTATCTCTCGGGGAGACGATAGCTCAGTGGTAGAACGTTCTGGTTCTTGGACTAGAAGTCCTCCAGTAGGAATCCAACTGAGCTCATGTCTAGGGTCCTTGGAGAAGACACCTAACCCCCCGTTTCTCCCACTATTAGCGCCATCATGGCAGC
Source organism: Neostethus bicornis (assembly GCA_902685375.1). NCBI lineage: Eukaryota > Metazoa > Chordata > Actinopteri > Atheriniformes > Phallostethidae > Neostethus > Neostethus bicornis. The sequence continues at coordinate 14,472,339 of LR738563.1, forward strand.
CTGCTGCGGTGTAATGTAGCTCTTAAATTTTCCCGTTAAGGGATAAAAAAAGTATAAAAAAATTCACATTTTTTTTGGTTCTGGTTCATCTGTTACGTCACGTTTTCAGAGGAAATGACCATATAAGGAGAAAAAATGGC